>WBOK01000459.1:0-48555 GCA_009289805.1 Alternaria gansuensis | reverse complement strand
ATTTTAATTTTCAAAAATATCGGAGATTACTATGGGAAAAACCGCGCGTTACGCGGTCATGCGCGTTACGCCGTCAACCTCGGTACTGTGTCTGGCAAGTGCAGCGGCCAGCTCTCTCGACCCACTTTTCTTTTTGCAAACCCATATAGGCAGTCCTGCGCTAAATGTGTGAATAACCACCAGTGGTGTCATTCGCCATTGTCGATGTTTATTCACACAATGCTCTAGCATCCAACTTGTCCTTTCGTCTGCTCACAGCATTGTCGAAACTGGTGTGCGGACAAATCACTACCACACGACGGATATGTTTTCAACGGAAATTGTGTTTACGCCTCTAGGCTTCGTAGCTGTGATAATACTTGCGCTCTCACTACTGTGGCGTGAAAAAAGAAATAAGCGCAGCACACTCCCTCAAGCTCACAACGAGAAGCTAAATGGTGCAGTTATTCAATGGTCTGTTATATAGAATGGCACTAACTATCTCAAGTTCAATCCCTACCGTTCAAAACACCATTACCTAAGCCAGCCGAAGGCTACAAGTTGGAGCTTACAGACCCTAAGCTCTATCGACCGTTTCGCCATGGGCCAAACTTTGTTACTATGGGCATCCGGAAAGTACGTACCTGCTTCTATATGGAGTATGATCAATAGAGGCACAATTACTCACTTATTCAGATGGACTGGAACGAATGGATTGAAATGGATTCGAACTTCATCCCTTATCACGACGCCAAGGTTCGCGAGCTAGAGAAGGATGTTAAATCTCGCGTACAATATGTCGACAACGATGTCACGCGACTGGCCTGCTTTGAGGTGCTGGACGAGTTGACACAGTATCTTACGCACCGCTACCCAGAAGTATTCCAACTACGCGGCAACATCCTTCGTAATACAGTTACCGCCGAAGAGTTCCAGTATCCGGCACCGAACCCAACGGAAGCCATGGTCACGGCAGCAAAGCTTGTCCAGGACGATCTTGTAATCATGGTACTAAATGACGATGGTCACTACCACATTGATGCCGGAGCAGTCTGTCTACCTGGCTTCTGGCGCTTGTCCGAAAAATACCGCATGTCGCTCGACGAACTCCATATTGAAGCCGGTGTACCGCACTATCAGGAGAAATTGCAAAAAGCCATGAACCGTTTCTTTGCCAACATGACATGTGAAAAGCCAGTCATTCGAAATAACGTAAGTAGCAACAGATTAGCTACACCTGGCGAGCAGCCAGTGCTGATCAGCGGTAGTTCTTTATCCAATTAGATGACGGTCTAGCGTGGTCCCACCGCATGGGCGACCAGAATTCAAACACAGTCGCCTCCTGGGCGACCGCCAACTCCCAAGGTCTCCGCGTCGAAGACATACACTTTCGCTCCGAACGGCAATCACTTCGACGTCTTCCAAAGTCCAAGGCTTTGCTATTCACCATCCGAACGTACTTTGAGCCAGTAAGGACCATCGCAAAGGAGCCGCATGTGCCAGGAAGACTGGCGGAGGCGATTAGGAGTTGGGACGAGACAGTCAGTTACTACAAAGGAAGAGAGCACTGGGAAGGTTTATTACTCCCGTATTTAGATGAAGAGCATAGAAAGCAGGCTGACAGTGGGGTGTTAGAGAAACCGGAAGGTGAATTTCCCTTCTAAGTGCGGATGTTTCTCGTTGGGAACTTCGCAGAAATATATACGTCGTTGCACACTACAGGCCCTTTTTGCCAATCTAATTGTTCATACTATTAACGATTGTGTCTTCTTCGACCAGCGCCCAGCGCTCAGTCAAACAGAAATACGCAAGCAGCCTATAACTCGGCCCAAATAGCAGATTGCTAGATGGAAAAATATCTCAATACCGTGCCGTGCTCTATGTCACCAAAGACAGCTACAGTAAGCAGGATATCGCTGTTAAGACCTTAGGCGTACATCAAGTCAGACGACAAGGTGTTCACAGAATAAGCAAAAAATCAAAATCAAGATAATAAGTCAAAAAAGATCGGAAACTAGGGAGACGTATGATCATGTTTTGAAGTAGACAGATGGTATGCTCTCCACGAGTATGGCGAATAGATGTATGGACTACCAGTAGCGCTTTGTCATTAAATGCTGCAAATCTACACCGCCAGGGGTAGTCGTGAAATTGCAATCATAAGAGCTGCAAGCCATATAGACCATCAGATAGCGAGGCCAGTGAGATACGTCACGCCTTCGTAAACATCGTAGACTTGATCGAGCGGACCCTTCAAATCGAAACGTTGTCAATACGACGTCTAGCCATTATTCATCACGTAGTAAGATGTGGAGACTTACTATCCCTACCAGAAACCGCATACGACAGCGCGCTCAAACACGCAAAACCAACCAAAACAGCACTAGCATAGTTCATAGAAGCCTCCGTAACAGGAAGCGCAGTCAGCAAGCTAAACAGCACCAGCTCAAAGAGAATCCACGCCACAGCACCAATATTCGCCGCAGTACCGACAAAGCTATCGACGTTCCATTTTGCGTGAGCGAATTCTTTCCTGCTGGTAAAGAGAGAGATGGCGATAGGGACGAGGTATCCAATGGCGAGCGCAATAACACCTACGGACGCGAAGGCAGTGAAAGCGCTACTGGAACCGAGGTCAATAATAACAAGGACACGATCTTGCGTGTACTTTTGCGTTGGCCGCATAGTTGATACGACCAGTAGTATACATCAGACGAGGTCGGATACCGTGATGCTAGCTCCGCGAGCGAGATGGCAACAGCGCTATTGAAAAAGAGGGCAATCAAAATACCGGCGAGAATCGAGAGTCGGCAACTACCATAAATAGCGCTCATCAAAGGACCGCCAATACCATATGGTACTGGCATGCTGGCAAGGCACATTCCCAAAACAGAGATTAATGATCGTTTTATTGTAAGCTGAGCATTGTATCCCAAGTGGACGTACTCAACCACGCCTTCCTCACGGGCAGTTACCGGACCCATATGATTACCGAGGTTCTTCTCACTGGTAGACGCTGACATGATGTGAAAGGACCCAATTTCGAAGTCAAATGAGTAAAAAGAATGGGATGTCGAACGTCTCCACAAAGTGGTCGAATATAGCCATTACGGGCAGTTCCAACTCTTGCCGCACATTCCCGGCGCATCTGTGCCTAACAATGTGGCATTCGTAATAATAAGATATGATAATGCCTACCCCACCAATAGGGAGTATCGTCCATGTAGTCTCTGTACCCCAGACTGACGTGCCTCCTTTCCAGCTTAAGCCTGTACTGATTGCATCCCTAATGACTCGTCATAAGATCGCTTCGATATAATCGATGTTGAACGCGCAGCCACGCCTCTGTTAGGAGAGATGACAGGCCTCTGGTCGTTACACGGGGCCCCAGGCTTTGCGTGTAAAGCGTACGCACATGACTTTAGTGGAGTAAATGCTTACGGACAGACAATTGAGACGAGTAACGCGAAGTTGGCTTATACGAAGCATGAGCCTCTTGGTAGCTGTGGACAAATTATCCTGTGGAATTTTCAAGTCAAGGTACACGCATCCGTTGAGTCTTCTGGGGCACTTCCGGATCTGATGGCTGCCTGAAAACTCGGGCCAGCACTGGGTTGTGGTGACACTGTTGCGCGCAAGGCGGCATTCCAGAGAAGGGATATTTTGTTGAGCCGACCGTATTTGCCAATTGTATGGTCTGGGCGCAGCTGTGTTCACCAAGGATATTATGAGGGGACGCCGTGTCGCGGATGCAATCGAGGAAGGTATGGTCTGGGTAAGACATGTCCGCGAGATTCCATTCTCGTTTTTTTCGCAATATAGCAAGTGTTACCGTGTTACAGATCAACGGTTCGCAGGATTCGCATTTCGTTATTCCATTCGGTGGTTACGAGCAGAGCGGCATCGGCAGGAAGCTTGGAGGTATGCGTTGTGGGCATATGCTCAGGTCAAGGCTGTGCACGTTAACTTGGGGACCTTCTTATAGCTACTTTGGAGCGTATTGTACATCTCACGTATACTAATTTGACATAGTGCCACGTGCAATACCTTCAAAATCTGCTCTCAACAAGAAAATCGACGATATCGCGAATAAGGGGGCTAACAAGAGGAGGATCTGAGCGAACGCCTGAAAGTGTCGTGAATGATGAGCAGCGTGCCCTAGTCGCGTCGCGTCGCTTAACGCCGCGCCACGCTTATCTCCGCTGAAGCTTCACTGGAACGCCCGACCTAACCTTCGCCCCACCAGTCCCTACCTATCTCTCGACTCTTCACATAAACTGACTGGCGCTGTATGCGCGAAACCTACAATGGTCCTCGGCTTCGAACGTATAAACGAGCGCACTCAGCGTCCGAACGCGCACATAAACTTCATACGCACACTGCCCGGTCCGACATCCTCCATCGCAGAAAACATACTAAATCGTGTCGCGGCCATATGTTACCCCTTTATGAAGTTGCACATGATCCTCGTCCAAGCTCTGGAAGAGTTTCCTTACAACACCGAGTTTGTTGGCCGTAACTTCAATGCTGGCGAGGTTATACAACTAGTCCTCCGGGACCGGAGTGGAAGATGGTTACCGCAGAGGATGGTGGAGATGGTCATGGTTCATGAACTAGCGCATTGCAAACAGATGAATCACTCAAAGGCGTTTTGGAAGGTTAGGGATGCATATGCACTGGAATTGAGGGCGCTTTGGGCTAGAGGGTACACTGGTGAAGGGCTATGGGGTAGGGGTAGAGACCTGGACACAGGGATTTTGCAGGCGAGTGATGGTGAGGTTATGTATGTGCCTGGACATCTGTGTGGTGGCACCTATGGACGGAAGGGAAATAAGAGGAAGAGAGGTGGAAAGGAAAAGCTCATTCTGAGCTATGCAGAGAGGAAGCAACGAAGAATACTGAAGAAATTCGGGGCCGGAGGACAGGTACTAGGCGCTGACGACGATACGAAAGCCAAGCTAGAGAAGGGTATACCAAAGAAAAGCAAGCCGAGGGTTGCCGGTAGTGCACGAGGACGCGATCTCAGAGCAGCAGCGGCATTAGCACGCTTCGATCCAGTCAAGAAAGAGGACGCCACGATAAAGAAAGAGGAACCTTTATCAGACAGCGAAACAGACGACGAATTTGTCGAGGGCGATCAGGATGGTGCAGCGATAGACGTAGATGGCAAGAGCATGTTCGACGACAAAGGTCGCGCCCTCATCAAGATCTGCGAAGACGACGACGATAAATACGGCGATGCAAGGAGGGAGTTGGATGAGATACAAGGATTCGTACCGCAGCCCAAAACTGCGACTCAATTGGCATCGTCCAGAGCCTCGAGCAAGGCACCCGCATCGAAGTCGACAAAGACCAAACCAGCATCAACGAATGCCTCAAAGCCACCATCGGGGTCCAACATTCCTCCCCCTGAGATCTACAAACCTCGCCATAAACCCAACATCCCTGCCTCACAATCCAGGCCACCACAAAGCTCAGACTGCCCAGTATGTTCCCTTGAGAATGATGTGGGCTCATTGACTTGTAGTGCCTGCGCAAACGTATTGAATGAGGAATTTGTACCAGATAACTGGAGATGCAAAAGCGCTGCTTGTAAAGCAAGTCAGTACATCAACGCTGGAGATGCAGGTGTGTGCGGCGTCTGCGGAACGGCGAGGAAGAAACAAGGTTGATAACCTGCAACGAAGGATTGTGAAGAAAGGTTTGGTATGAGCACGGGAGATCCGTCACTGTGGCAATGATGGAACGATTATGATACCCCATTCCTTTCGTACTTGTATAAAATTTACAACATACAACAATGTTTCAAAAAGATCAAGTCTCAATGTCATAACTTCATTCTTTGCAACAATGACTCACTTAAATCGACAGAGGCCAACCACAACACCCGTCCCATGATGATCAACACCAGGCTATGCATAGTAATAACCGAAACTCCTTCACCTTCCCTTCTTCTACGGATACTGCGAATCCTACCTCGCAAGCCTCAAATGTGAACCTCCCAGGCTCTTTCTAGCGCTGGTTGGCACACACGTGCCCCTTCCACTATTCCGCCTCATACCCTCCAGCTTGGCTTTGAGCTGCTCATGGATCTTTCTGTTTTGCGCCCATCCATCAGCCAACTTCTGCATGCGGATCGCAGCAATAACAGCAATAGCTGCAGACTTGAGCTTAGGTCGACGGTCGTGCACGGTGACGTCCGGCGTAATGCCCATTTGAGAGATGAGATTGAGATCTTCTTGATTACTGTGAAGTGTTAGTGGCTGTATAGCAGGAAGAATGGAGCGGAAAAGTCGTGACATACCATTCATTGTAGGTTTGGATCTGCATCAAAAAGAACTTCTTTTGATACCCGAGGGCTTCACGGAACGCCTCTGCTCGCGAGCATCGTGCGCGGAGAAATTGGATTTGCTTGGCGAGACCGTTGATCTCTTTGATGTGGCGTTTTGTAAGATTTTCCGCCTGTTCGTCGAGATCAATCGCATCCTGGCTGGCCTTTTGTTGGATAGCCTTTGACGAAGCCTGCATGAGACGAAGCTGTGATTCCTTCTCGCGAAGATGAGACTGCAAGTCTCGTAATTGACGCTCCAGGGCCGACTGCTGGTCGCGTGCTGTTGACTTGGCTTCAGATAGGAGCTTGCGTTGTTGAGCGTCCTTGTCACGGATTCGTGATTCAAGATCGCGAATCTTGTTCTCAAGAGCGGTCTTCTGGTCGCGTTGTGCTGCACGGGACTCGGATTGTAGTGCTCCATTCTGACTCTCCTTTTCGCGGATCATGGATTCCAGAACGGTTATCTTCTCTTCGAGTGAGGCCTTCTCCTCAGCAACCTCGTCGGCGTCTTCTTGCAGAACTTCTATCTCGGCTTCGAAGTCGTCCTTCTCCCGACGGGCGTTCTCCCTGAGCTCTTCTAGTGCTTCCAGGCGCTCTTCTGCCAATCGTTGTAAAGCATCGACTTGACTCCTCTGCTCGTTCAACTCTTCGCGTAAGTTTTCCAGCTCATCATCACGCTTGCGTACTAGGTCTTGCATGACGTCGATCTGGGTATCGGGCTCGTCGGCGTGGCTTCGTAATGCATCAAGCTCAGCCTCGCGGTCGGAGATCGTTCGTCTCGCCGTGTCCAGCTCCCGTGATCTATCACTGAGGTCATTCCTGAGCTGCTTAAGCTCTTTGAGTGTTGTTTCTTGTGCTTCAATCTTCTTTTGCAGACTGGTCATATCACGCTCACGGGCTTGCAACGTTGATTGCAAGTTTGACAAGTCTCGAGACAGCGCATCTCGTTCGCGTGTAGTCTTCTGAAGTGCCTCGATCTGTGTGTCCTTACCGGACACAGCGGACTGCAGGTTGCGCATTTCGCTTTCGATATCTTTACGCTCTTGCCGAAGGGTAGCTACTAAGGTATCGCGGTCGTTGTTGCCTCTTCGCAAGACCTCAACCTGCTCATCTTTGCTCGACATCTTCGAGACCAGGTTGTCGCGCTCGCGACGAAGATTCGAGAGTTCGCGCGATAGGTTGTCGCGTTCTCGTATGGTGTTGTTGAGAGCCTGCACCTGAGCATCTTTACTGTTCAGATTTGATCGAAGGCCGGTAAGTTCTTGCGTCGCATCATCGCGTTCACGTCGTAGCCTATCCAACCCATCAAGCTCACGGTCTTTCTGATTAAGATCGCGTCGAAGCTGCTGCAACTGCTGTTGGTACGCAGAGGCCTCTCGTTGTAGGTGCGCGATTTGCTGCATCGCGTCTTGATGCTGCTTGCGGAAGTCGTCCAGCTCGTCGGCTCTTGATTCAGCAGCGTCAACTCTCGATTGCAGTAGTTCGATCTCAACGCCCTTTTCACGAGTGATCTCAACCACTTTCTGCCTGGCATCGTTGGCGGATTGTTGCGCCAGTTGGACCTGGTTGTCACTCTGAGATTCTGCAAGCTCCAAGCGCTCGCGCATCGCATCCATCTCGGCCTCCTTTTCGTTTTGAATGGTCTGGAGGCGTCGCTGCAGCTCCCGTATTTCGACATCCTTCTCGCGCTCTATCGAACGTAGGCGCTCCTCAACGATAGAAAGCTCATGCCGTTTTTGCTCCTCTGCGGCTTCGAGATCATTTTCAGCTTCATCAAGGCTTTCGTTCAATTCGCGAATTTCCTGGTCCTTGCCAGCAGTAGAGTTATCAAGCTGAGACCTTAGGGCGTTGATCTCGGTATCCTTTTCACGCTCGACTACTCGAAGCTGCTCTTGTAGATCCTCAATCTTCTCGCTTTGATCAGCCATTTGACGCTCCTTCTCTGCCACATGATCTTCCTGTGACTGCTTGGCCGATTGCAGCTGTTCTTCTAGGTCGGCGATGCGCTCGGCCTGTTCCTTGAGTTGGCGATCCTTCTCTTCGTCACCAGCAGACTGAGAATTTTGCGCGTTCTTCAGCTGCTCCTCCAAGTCTCTCATCTGCTCGTCCTGCTCGTCTAGCAACTCGTCTCTTCTTGTGAGCTCCGATTTTGTGTGTTCCAAATCTGCTTTGACCTTCTCCAGCTCTTCGTCAGCACCCCTCTCTTCTTCCAACTTCCTTTCAAGACGCTCCACCTCCTCTGCGCGTTCGTCGGCTAGCCTTCGGAGCTCGTCCATCTCTTCGCGCATGCCTTCATCGACGTGCCTTCGCTTGACTTTCTCGGCGTATTCCCGTAACTGCTGTCTGTACATGTCTAGCTCCTTCCCGGCCGCTTTGAGATCCTTCGAGTAGTTCTTTATGTCGCGCGCCATGGTAACCTTCTCCGACTTAAGGTTAATGTTCTCTTCCATGGCTTGTCGATTGAACTCAGGGCCCATCTTTTTAAGATTTTCCTCGAGGAAGTGGATCTTAAGCTTGAGTCCGAAGTTTTCCTTGTCTATTTGCTCCAGACGCTGCAGCTGTGTTAGGACTTTCCCAGTTGTTGTGGGTGGCTAAGCCAGGGTTTACGTACAGCCTCCTGCTCCCGTAAAGTGAGCACATTGCCATTTCCATTGTCCATTTCGCCTTCTGCCCTTTTCGGTAGGACTGTGGGTGTGCTCATAGCGCTCGAGCTGGGATCTGGCAGCTGCGTTCGGCCATCGACGGAATCTGCGAAGGAACTCGATTGGATGTCGAATGTGCTCGCCTCGGGCAGCGGGGTGTTGCTAACTTGGAAGCCTGGCTTCATCGCGGCAGGCGTCGTAATCTTGCCGTCGAGCAGTCCGTTGACCTCGCGCGTCCGATTCGCGGTTGCGCTCTTCAACATGGGGGTGAATTCGTTCTTCGCGTTCAGTTGGCGTCGGGCAGCAAGCGGCTGTCGCGGTGTTCGGGCGCCGCTCATCTGTTTGAAGAGGTTGTCGCGGTCTGTTGGCGCATGGAACGTCTCTTCCATGCTGAATGAGGGCTCGTTGACCGTGAAGCGCGTCGTATCGCCAACCTCTGTGCGAGGCGTATCCGGTAGATGCGCCATGCTATGTAATGTACTCTAGTAGCGCATAAGTGAAAGAAATAGGGAGATCCTTTTGAGCGCACCTCAGTCGTGCGTGTGCATCATGTTCCCCTTCATGGTACTACACATGTTGTTTGTTTGGGGCGCTTGGACCATGACAGGGATACCGCCCGCGCTAGCCGGTGCAAGCAAGATGCCGAAAAGCGTGTCTTCCCCATGCAGTCACGTTACCTCCTTGCCGCCTACTCCAGAAATTTCCATGTAGGCATTGTCATTTCCTTGCTTCACGTAGACCTATATCGTCTTTTAGAAAGCACCTTACATGCAGGTCCAAACTCCACGTCTATCGGATCAAGCCCACCTTCACAAACGCCTGAAGAACGAATCACAACGAAGCCAGTGCAAATCTGAGATCAACTGACTTGGAGAACTGGATATTCTACGACCCGGACTGCAAAAATCGGAAAATGGACGGCCCCCAGGACGACCTCAAATGGTTTGGCGAAGGGTTCGACGGCTTTCCCAAGAAATTGCCTGATGATGTCGTGGAATACATGGTCTTCATCATCGACTCTAAACTTTCGGACATCCAGACGAGGCAAAGACTACAAGCTTTTCAGCGCGCTCTGAATATCTTGGAAAAGAAGTTTCTCAAGGAGTACATATGGCAGCGTGACTCTCTGAAGCTTGATTTAGTTCGCGAAGAACAGCGGTGGCTGTTGAGAGGACGATCTAATTACGGCGATAGCGTGGCAGACGAATGGCTTATCGTCTACATCCTGCGTGAGTTGAGCAAAGAGTTCAAAGATGCGTGGATACGCATCTATGACAGCGATGGAGAGTTCCTCCTAATCGAGGCTGCGAATGCGCTACCGAAATGGTTGAATCCTGAGGTTGCCGAGAACAGAGTCTGGATCAACAGTCATCGCCTACTAATAATACCATTGGGAAAGGAAGAAGAGTCTGTCCCCTTGACGCAAGCGCAGGCTTTGCAGATCATTGAAGCGACACCGGCACGGCCACAGCAGTACGTCAAAGTCGAGAAGGAAGCTTTTCATCGCTTGGCTGGATATCCCGCTGCGATATCTGAAAATCAGCATCATGCGATACTTCCACTGCCAAGGAAGGTTGCACACATCCTCCACATCAATCCGTCATATATTGCGCCAGTGGTCGAAGCCTTTTATCTTCGAGATCCCATTTCCATCCGGCTCATACAACCCGAAAAATCCAGAACCCCTCTCACATTCCCGCCAGAAGATTTTGTCGACGTCAGCGTTCGCTTCACAAAGGTTCTTTACGCTCAGCTTCTAGGCCAGCACTGGGAACCCCCAGCGCCCTGGGATGCAGCACTGGAGCAGCTCGCCAAGTCTGGTAGACCGATTGAGAAAGCGGAAATCGGTATCAAGGTCACAGCAGGCATGCAGATGCTCCTATCACACTCCTTATACGCGTCTCGCAAACCGACGCGTGAGATTGCCCTTCTGCTAGAAGACTTGGAGAACGGTGACGACGCGCTTCCCACCGACATAGAAATTGCGGATTGGCCCAAACGTGAGGACGGTGAGGGATGGCTGAACATCGACTTTTCTGAGTTTGAGAAAGAGCTGGAGGGTAAGGGAAGCGGTGCAAAAGACACATTTGGTGACAAGAACGCGGAGGTCAATTTGAAGAAGATGGTTGCACGCTTTAACGACTTTCTAGCGGACAACGAAGCGGGTGCAGAGGGTGCTGATGGAGGCCTGGACCCCATGGATGTAGACAACGACTCCGACGCTGGCGGCAGAAGATGGGAGGACCCTGAAGATAGTGACTCCCCAGCCGAGAACGGTAGCAAGAGCAAGGGTAAAGGCAAGGCGAAGACCAGGACTAGCGAAGATGAAGACGATACAGACGAGGAGGGTGACGCAGAAGCTGATGCGGAGTACGCTGAATACGAGCAAACTTTCGAAAAGTTCATGATGTTGCCTGCAGCAGAGAAAGCTATCCTTACTGATGAAGCCCGTGCACTAGCTCTCGAACAAGACGCTGAGAAGGAAGAAGACGAAGAAATCCATAAACTCACCGAAATGATGGAAGCTGAGCTCTTCAGCCACGGCGCATTAAACGTCAATCCCAAGTCCGAACGCAAGCCAGGAACAGATCTTCTATCCGATAGTACCAGAAAAGGCAAAGGAAAGCTCCGGGACGTTGCTGAAGAAGATGAGGACGATGGAGACGATGATCTCCTGGACGAAGACTACAACCTCGCTGATAACATGCTGAAAGCTTTCAAGGGTCAAGCTGGCATGGCGGGTCCAGCAGGCAACATGATGAGGGCGATGGGTGTGCAGTTTCCGCAAGACGCTGATGACGAGATCAAGGGCAGTAGTAGTAAGAGTAAAGAGATGGGTGGAGCCTAAGGCGTTTGGTAAATCATGGAGAAGGCGACAATCTATCATGGAGTCGAAAATCCGGTTCAGGACAACAACGCGAGCGTCTGTGATGCCTGAAATCGGATCAGCGCCGCATTGCACCGATCAGCTCTAGAGCTACACAAACCGCAGCCCATGTAAAACCGTTTAGTCCAACGCTGTATCACCCCCACTATCTCCTTCATTCATCCACTCATACTTCGCTCTACCTACCGCCATTCCCAGCGCACCTATCTCTTCTTTAGTCCCATCATCGTCCCATGTCTCATGCCACATTCCCATCAACCTCCTATAAATTGGCGAACTTTCAGCCACCAACTTTCGTCTTCTTTTCAAAATATCTGTCTGACTTTTCCCGATTATCTTTACTTTCTGCGCTATCTCCTTATCGTTTTTGCCTTCTACATACAAACGAAGTATGGCTTCGTCTTCCTGGGAAGTAAACTCACGCAGTTCGTTGCGTCGCCAGCTGGCGAGCACGTCTTCGGGCACTTTCTTCTTGGCCTGAAGAGCTTGCCACCGGGACAGGATGGCCTTATCGGGCATATTGATCTCCTGGGCGATTTGTTTGGTGGTCAGCATGCGGCGTCGTCCATCGATTATCGCAGCATCGAGTTCAGAAGTCCAGATAATGGCAGCACTTTCGTCTCTTTGCCGGATGGTAGAATAACGGTGCTGTACAGATTTCGTCGAGCGGTTGAGGACGATAGCTGCTTCCTTGTGGGTTTTCTTTTCTACTTTGATAAGGTATATGAGTTCGTTTTCCTCCTCGTAGTTCCAGCGACGAATCTCTTTGGGGAGATTTGGTGCAAGGGGTTGACGGTGAGGTTCGGCGTCCATGCTCAAATGAGGTATTAATTGGCTTATTAGGGTCGAACGGTTGATTCTAGAATTCAGTGGTGTTATGGTTTATCAAGAGGCGCAATGGTATTGTATACATTTGAAGAGGAGAGCGGAGGTGCATCGTAAGTGGTGCTTGCATAGGCGCGTCATTGAACTGGTAATAGCTAAGTCACGGACATTCACTATAATGTTAACGGCACTACAACCTAAATCACGGTGCAAGTAGAGCAAAAGAATGCACGAGCAAAGACGAAAGCTAGAGTGAAGTGCTTTTGGCCCAACGTATGTAATAGTCCCTTAACACAGGGACCCACCACTACCAATATGGCTAACTTCATACTTGTGATCCGCGTGAATGTCTACTCTATACTGGACGAACCAAAGTCCTACATGTAACCCACTCCAAGCCTGTGCTGCACATCCTCATTTCCCAAACACCATAAACTCCTCCATAAACTTGTCCGCCTCCTTTGCCGCTTCTTTCTCTGCCGTCTTCACATTCGATTCTAACCTCACCAACACCATCATGAACCTCTCCGACAGTTGCGCTTTCACTATCTCTACGTCCAGCTTCGCACCCTGCTTCTGCGCATTCAGTGAAATCTGATGCTCAAGGGCCTTTGCCACTTGACCACAGAGGTACCGCATATACTGCAACATGCCACTGTGGACATTCCACCTCCCATCATCATTACAAACAGCGATTCCACAATTCCCGACCTGTTCCTTCACGAGTGATTCCCATTCGAGGATGAGATATCTTCCAACGAATCCGCGGTTCAAAAACCTGTATTGGGAAATCGGTTTGCTAGTTTTAGGGTGTGGTAACTGGACTGCGACGAAGTAATGGTCGTCGTACTCGTAAATAATGCCGATCTTGTTGATGTCGATGATGTGCGGGTTGAAGTTGAAAAAGTTAAATTGGAAGTACGGGAACGGACCAAAAGCTGGCTGAGTGTAGTATTTGGCAGATGAGGGCAGAATATTGGGTTTGGCAGTCGAGAATTCACCGATATTTTCTGCAGTTTGGGTGTCGTTGACCAGACTGTCTGATCGTCCTTTGCCTTTACCAGCTCCAGGAGGACTAGAAACCGCGAGAGATACTGAAACAATATCCAACGACTCTTTTTCCTTGCATGAATTGCGACAAGGATGCTCGATAATCATATTGTCGGAGTATGCGGCATTGCTGATGTTGATTACTGAAAGACTGTTGAAGGCTTCGTTGGCTTTAGCTAGCGAGTCGCGATCCTCGGGTTCTGCCATTTTTGGGAGGAAATCGTATTTGATCAGGAAGAGATTTGGAGACGGAAGGGGTAATCGCGAAATGTATAGAATTGGACATGTAACGCTAGTGGGTCTCTACCACGGATATGCGCGAACAACATCAGTGACGTAGAATTCGTATCGCTGCTTGCAAAAACAACAGTAAACCGCGAGATTGAAGGTTAGATGCATATTAAATTCTACATCCATGTAAGTATAAGTGAATGAGCCAGGAGATATGATTGCGACAAAGGGTACGTAGGCATGGATTTCATCCGACCTTCACTTAAAATTTGCACCATCTTTAGTCCTGATATCAACATCTCTCCACTGCCTCTATCTACCAGACTTCAACGCAAATTTCCAGAACGGTTTCTCCACCGGTCATCGAAGCGGTCCGCACAGCCGGCGGCTTGGCCACATCAAACGCCCTCCCATGCCGACACCCGATGCTATCATCGCTGAATGCAGCGCCTGCTACACCGTCTGTTTTGAGCCCGATATCGGCGGAGTCGTCACAACCTCTCCACACGCTATACCAAGGGACTTTCTCGCCGCCACCTATCCGGAAATCGCCGAAGCTTAGGATATGAAGAAAAGAGACAACTGGGACGAAGCGCTATGTATCAAACAGAATACCGCCGACTACGCATGTTTCTTGCAAAGTAATCAGCGCGCCGAAGAACTAGTAAAAAGAGATCTGGGGGTGGCGTGTGACCAGAATCTGCTTGCAGGGATGAGGCGCCATTAGGGTGAACTGCGACAGTGTTCGACACATCCTCGAGAGCGCGACTTTCTAGTTTGCAAGGAATGTCGGGTCATTCACCATGCGCAGCCAGGACGAGGCTTCGATCGCACTGTATTGATGACGGAAGGAGCGCGCGTGCCGGTCTGCAAGTTTTGTGCGAAAAGAGCGGTTCTGGGCTTGGGTGCGGGACATCGGAATTGTGTCTGTGATCGGGATTGGACGTGTTTTCGTTGTCGGGAGAACGTCTTGGAAAAGCCCGCTGGGGTGAGGAAGAGATCGCAGGTCGAGAGAAGATGCGGTATGTGTGTGAGGATATGAAAGAGGTGGTGAGTCATGTGGAAGTATGCCTTCTTTGTCGAGGAGTGGTAGTGTACTACGAGCTTGAGTGAAGGATAATGATACGAGATAATAGTGGTTGTTATATGACTATAGATGAAAAATCCATGCAGATGAAGCCTACCCGTCAGGTTTGGAGATATGTCCGTCTCTAGAATCATCGTGACCGAACGCCAGCACAAGGGGAGTCAAGTCAGATCTTTGACGCCCTGACCCGCCTGATTTTCATACCGTGGCATGAGTCTGACATCCAACTTCCCTACATTCATCGTAAAGCAATCCCGGCTCTTGTTCTCGATCGTGCTTCCATCTTCACCCTCCGCAAAGGTGACTTCGAATGATCGAATCAAGTTGGCCGTAACACTACGCAGCTCCATCATTGCTAACTTCTGGCCAATACAGTTGTAAGGTCCAGTACTAAAGGGCAGAAAAGCGCGCTTCTCAATTATAGCATTGGGCCTCTCGTCAGTCCATCGCTCGGGCATGAAGGAAAGAGGCTCCTTCCAGTATCGTGAATCGCGTTGCAGACTGTAGATAGGAATCCAGACGTTGACCTCGCCAGGTATGTACGTGCCGTCGGGTAGAGTTAGGCCTTCGGGTGGCGTCTCACGCTGGGGGCCAGAAGGGGTCTGGAACGTGTTAACGATGTTTATGAGAATACTCCGTCAAGCTACGTACAGCTGGGTGTAGGCGTAACGTTTCTTTGATGACCCCGTCTAAGAATCGACATTCGGTAATGTCTTCGATGTCAAGGTGGGCTTTCCCCGGTTTGATCGCATCAAGAACAGTACGAAGTTTGATTTGAATTTTGAGATTTTCGCACAGCTCGTACAGGAGGTATGACAATGTCGCGGCGACAGTATCACTGGTGGCTGTGTTAGTATTATTAAGTAAAATAAATTCACCAGGAGTTTGTGGCAACTCCATGTGCATTACCGTGACCAAGCCAAAGAATCCTACAGGGCCCTGCGGCAAGCACGTCGCGAGGTTACCTACCTGCCAGCTATTATCAGAAGACGCGAATCAGCGTTCATTTCAGGCGTTATCCGGTCGTCATTTGGGTCCAGCAAGCAAGAGAAGACGTCTTTTTCTTTAGGAGCGTTCTGTCATTTGTGAGCAAATCTTATCGAAGTAGAAGTGTCATCCTGGAGCTCTCTACCTTCTTTCGCTCTTCGAGAACCTTAGCACTCCAATCCATGTGTTCGAAAAGAGGCTGTGACCCAATCGGTGTTCGTGCAATGAGGCGCATAGCCCAACTTGTGTGTACAAGCACACTCAATGGTGCCTGACTATCATGCAACAGCTTGATGATATTTGCTTCTTCGCCCGATTCCACCATACCAAAGCTGCGGTTAAAGCCGATGTCGCCCATTACGTCGAAGCTATAAAAGTTGACCCAGTTTGTAATCCGCACTGACGGCGATTTGACTTGTTCTTTGAGCTTCGATGTGAGAGCAAGTGCATGTCGATTCAAACGAGGCTCATACTCGCGGAGGGCTTTCGCATTGAATGCACGGTCCCAGATCTTGCGCCTCTGTCGATGTTCATCCTTGTCTGTTGTGAAGTGGAGAGCGCGGCCTGCAATTTCTCCAGTTGTTGAGTATATGGTACTTTTCCTGCACCTAGAAGTGGGCCCATGAACTAGAGCAATAGCATCTACACAATAAACGGTAACATCTAAAAAGGTGAAGATGTGAAGTCAGTGTACGTTTCACAAATATTTAAAACTTCCCAGACTTACCTCGAGGTCCAGTTCGGACGGTGTCCACCCTATATTGTTTGTGTAGAGAATCCAGCCATTTGAAATATTGGAAGTTGGTGGAAAGAACACCAGCAAAAATGGCGTATGACTTTGAGAATCGTGCAAAGAAGGGCCCGGGAATCTTCATGATGTTAGCAAGATAGACTTGGCCCATGCTTTCTTACGCTTGCCTTCCGTAAGCGGTGAAACAATCCTCTATGTAGTAATATGCTAACCACGAAGATGGCGAAATAGATTGAAGCTGTCCTTGCTGCGAGCTGGATCGCAATACCCAGACTCTTGGTACGTGTGCCAGCCGCAAGTTCAAAAGCCACAATGCCCCCAAAGGCGATTGCCCAGGCGCCAATGACTAGGTGGAGGGTGTTGTCCCAATCGCCACGATGGAGGACATATTGAGTGACCAGTGCTAGCAGCGCGATCATTGTCTTGCTTTGCGCAAGATCAATAAAGCTGTATGTCATGATAGCCTTTGAACAGGGTAAGCAATGGGGCACTGGTTCAAACAATGAAAGGCTGAGCAGCGGAGGGCTGGACGGTGAAAAGCTGAACATTGGAAGAGGCGCCGTAAGAGCCAGCACAACGGTGATAGCTACAGAAAAATAGTGAGACGATCCACTGGATCTGAAGGTTTATAAATGGCCATTGTCTTGCGGCGTAGTTGATGCAGCAAACCACGCCGCTCTCACACCGAGCCTCGTACAGATATTCTAGTGCCGCCTACGAACCGTCAGCTTGCAGGGGTCGTTGCCTTGCATGCACCAAGTGGGCGCGCTGATTGTAGGCGGCTGAGAACACCCTTGCGCAACAACGAAAAGCTGCATGTCTTTAGAGACGCTTTCCTTCCGTACGGGCTACCACAACATGACCAACTCCCCTCATTCATCATTTGCTGAGACACATCGACCAAGGCTATAGACACCCAGAAGCTTCGAAAATCTCTCGGACTTGCCGCCGCCACGCAGTCATCAAATCATTCCCGCTCGATGCAACTTCATCATCAGCCGACCTGTAATTGCACAACAAGTCTTTCCTAGATAGTTGACGGCTGATGGATATGTCATTTTGCACGGCGACTCGGTAGTGCACATGGTAGTCAAGTCTGGCACCGTCCGGTGCACCTGGTCGATCAGCTAGCATGTGGCGCCGCATGTGTGAAATCGTCTCTGCCACTCTGCAAAGCCTTGGTCGATCAAAGGTCCAATGTACGTTGACGTGTTCGAGACTCTCCACCTTCGTCAAGGGGTCAACCCAGGAAGCGATCCAGGGCCCCGTAGTCTTTTGTGCTTCCCAATGTAAGCACTCTTCCACCAAAGAAGGAGCTATGTCATATCGTTGATGCAAACTGCTAATCTTCAGATGTAGCCGCCGCAAATCCATGCGCGAGGTAGATAGCAGAGTACAAAGGTCCGTGAAGTGGTTGTAAGCGAATTGCAGCACAAGCGAGTCTGTTGACCTGCGAGTCACAGGATAATGAGCTCCGATGGTGCCCCTCAAATTGCTCGCTTCCACTAAACCAAGCTCCATAGACGAGATAAGCTTGAGGGATTCAGCAGGCCTATCGCACAGAAATGCGAACGCAGTCGGGATGCCAAATTCTGCTGTAAAGCTGAAAAGATTTTTGGTGTAGAAGAGTTTCCTAGCTTCGTGATAGATCTGTCGGCATGTTTGCAACAGCCGAATTTCAATGTTGTGGCTGGACGGTGTATCTGGTGGCGTTGCAAGTTGGTACGTCATTTGGATGTTCCTCAGTTCCCCTGAGTCGTTCGCCGCGGAGGTCAGACTAATGTCGAAGCGAGGTAAGTACCAGATGCGACGATTGGCGCGCATGCGTCTCAACGGGTATTTCTTGTCGAGCTGTCTACATATTCCGGGACTGCGGCTAGCTGTGGCCTCCAATAGGACAGCTGCACACTGGATCGAAATCACATCCTGAACAAGGACGTGACTATAGATAAAATCTCGGATCTCCCGTGGAAGTTCGAGAAATCGCGAAGCCATCGTGTCACAAATTTGGGACCTTACAATGTAGTTATCAGGGATAAAGGCGCATAAAGTAGATGAGGGGAGAGATGATGACGCCTGTCGTTCCAAGGACTAGGTTAGTTGGGGCTGGCCTCGGTGCTTCTCCCGCTCGACATGGATCATGGATCCATTGATTGGGTCTCACCTCTTCCAGGCTGGTTTCCATGCGGACATCTCTTGTACACATAGTTACCAAATTTTTATGCAAATAGCCTCGCGAACTTGAGACGACGATAGGTATCCACGATTTTGTTTTCCCAACTCAAGCAAAGACTTCGTCGCATCCGCTTGCGTAGTGTCGGCCAAAGTACACACCGTGGAATCCTGCCTGCATCTCCTTGACATAATTACTTCAGACCTTATGGTGAGCATACCTGTAGACTCTTTGGCAGCTTCTCTTCCATCTATTTCCGCCAAAAAAGGATCAAGAGTATAGACGCGCTTTTGTTACATGGGAGCAAAACAACGAAGGAAGTCTGGCAAATAACGTGGTGTTTTATCTAGCTTTAGAATATCTGTACAAGTACGACATGAGCAATTAATACAATCCCGTTCCAATTATTCCCACCATTTCCAGTCTCCCTCCTACGGTGAACTTGATAAGTATTGATCACTTCAGATTTTTAGTCAAGAAGTTATGAATACTCTCATCACCATAGTTGGTGAAGACAGTAGGTCGCTTGGATTTAGCGCAGTCAATAGCCCAAGAAGCCTGACCCATAATGACAGTCTTATCCTCATTGACGATAGGGGTACCACCGTCACCGGGGCAAGTACCCTCATTATGTTTTAAACTAGCGCAAAACATTTGTTTAGTGAATTTACCATCTGGGAAAAAGTCTTGGCAGGATTTACGAGAAACGACAGAGACGTCGATCTTCATAAGCTTTTGGGAGACTTCGCCTTCTGGTGAACTTGAACCCCTAAGTAGAGGTCAGCTATGTGTCTGCGGAAAAGACATGCTCTTAAAGAAAACATTTAAATGTAGACAAATAATGTAGTCTTTTAGGGTGTGAAAGGTGTTTGTGTTGTAGTCTTAAAGAAAGTGTTGTCAAACTTACCAGCCAGCAACAGTCAGAGAGGTTCCGGGAGAGGGGTCGGATTTTTTGGGGGGGAGCCGAGGGTACATTAGGTTAAACTCCTTTGGAACAGGGGCGGAAATCTTTAAAAGAGCAACGTTGTATTCAATATTTTTCTCATTGTAATTGGGATGGAAAATTACAGAGGCGACGTTGACGAAACCACCGCCTTCTCCAAGGTTCTAATTTCAGCTTGTTAGCCCAAGTATTCTGATTTTTTATAACTTCGCGAGCACTTGAATTACTTAAACTATATTCCAATCTCGGAGTGGAAATGTGCAGCATACTGAAAATAACTAGAATGTGGTTTCTTACATTATTGCCACCGTGAACAAGAAGCCGTGAGGCGTTTTGATCCACGCACGTGGCGCTTGTGACGACAGTATGCTTGTCGAGATATGATCCACCACAAGTGAAGACACTGTCTTGGTATATGGTGGCGGCGTAGCTGAACTCGCGAACCCCAGCCTGTTGTCCACCAACAAGTCTCTTCTCAATGACAGTATCCAAGTTAGGGATGTTAGCGTGATCCCGAGGGACAGATGCTGATAGTACTACAGCGGGGATCACGAGGAGGGGGATAAGGTCTTTGATCTGCATCTTAATAAATCTGGCTAGGAAGCGATAACGGGACTACAGCGAAAGAGGGTTGATAGATACTGTCCTAAGAGCGAGAAGAGAACCGCCTCTTATTTGTAGTTGAACAGTTAGCTTATTCTACTTGCCTCTAATCTAGTTTTAGGGATGTGCACTAACTTGCTACCCTGTCATCCCGTAGTAATAGGGGAATGTCAAGGGTCCTTGCGCATGCAGAAAGAAAAAGATTAATTGAGCAATAATTAGTATAGCTATCCTCTTCTGCGGGTGCATAGCGGCCTTTTAACAAGATAGTAAGCAGAGCAAGAGTCCTTAGCAGGGAATCATTGCCCAATTTTTTTATCACATAGTTTATTTATAAGCTGTATAATTATGAAATATCTGAAGATCGCATTTTTATACTAATATCGGAAAACATTCCAAATCACCATAGAGAACGCATCCTAGTGTCTCCGGCCCTAGGAGGTAATATGGCGATTACGGCTGTTAGTGGCTAGTTTTCCTTGGCAACGTTGGTGATCTCCTTGTGGCATGGAGATTAAATAAGAAGAAAATCCCGAGAATTTTTGGGCAGACGACTTTAGGAGCTATCTGCTGCCGTTGAGGAACGAGCTTCTTCCCTTTAGTTTCTGCCTACGGTTACTCCCGAACTATTTTCCTATGGCTTCAGTAGGATATAAATTCTGAACAAAGAGCCATACAAAACCTATTATGCACACTGCCCATTTAGTCATCGGAAAATGGCGAACAGATCTGCTCCTGACTATTGCAGATGACGTAATCTCCCAAGTTCTTTGTCGATTTTAAATTTCCTGTTGTATTACGGTCGTGGGTGCGATTTGCGAGCCTATCGGGCCGTTACTTGCAAGCTGGCCCCTGCATTCGTCCGCTTGTTAGGTCTTACGGACCTTCCCTCGCAGTGGAGACCTACCCATCTTTCGTCTCTGCTGTGCCTACGTGGTCTTTTTTGAATAAAGGGGCTTCTATGTAGAGAGAGGCATAAGTAGCATGTTATGTTTACCTTCTTAGAGATGTAGGAAGGCATGCAAATTATAGATCATTCGAAGGCAATTACGAAGAAATTGGACACTAATATAAAGTTCTAAAGGTCTATAAAGTTTCGCAAAGCACTGCAAACTGTAATTAAACAGAAGTAGGTTTATCAAGAATAGGTGGTGGCAGGAAACTCTCCCCTACGGCGGTACTTACCGTTAAAGGGACTGAACTAAGTGTACCTGCCCTGGTCTTCGAGAGATGGGCGAAACTTTGAAACAGCATCGCATCTCTTTCTCCCAGCTGACACGGCTGCTCGCATTGCACAAAGTTGAGACCCAGCATACACAGTATCATTAGACACACGCACGGATAACGCCCATTAATTAAATCTCGACGTGCTTTAGTGCGTCGCCACTCGAATAGTGCACCAGCGACGTTTACGATTTACCATACTGCAGCGTTGGCCAGCTGTTCACGACACCACAGCTTGCCTTGACCGCATTCCAACATGAAGATTGAAAAAAATGCTAACGCTTCGCTATTTCCTCTCGTCTCTTCATATGGGTATCATTTCTTCTATCTTCTCCACAGAAACCAATCGCAAAAATCGAAAACACTAGTAGTAGCACAAGAATTCAAGTTCAAGTCTGGTATTTCTGGTGAAGGAGCTGTATACGAGCTCAAGAACCTGTGACCTGGCTGCAACGTATCGGTAACCAGAAGGGTCATCAGAGAGGATAGCAGCACGTCTTCAAAGAAGTTAACATGGTTCAGGATGTCCGCATTCGAAGAGAATATAGTCTAAACGATCGGGTGTAGGCATCTCCCAAAGTTTGAACGATCATGTTCGCTTTCTATTGACTTAAACAGAAGAGCTAAGAGTAATGTTGGCAATCATTGTTTAAAGATATGGGAATGGTAGAAGCTTCAAAGATGAAGGTTCTTCCCTGTGTTCTCGGTCTTTTGTTTGTTGCAACAAGATTGCGTGGTCCCAGACAAGGTCCTGAACAAGAGTTTAATTTCAGAGTCACTGGAGATGTCCAAATCCACAAAATTACATATTACGCAATAATCGTCTAAATGCTATTACAGGAGTGTTGGTTTACATGACGTCATGTACCGGGTTTAATCGCCAATCAGCCTAATTCAGTACTCTTGCTCTGGTAGTATTTATGTTCGCCAGTAACTACTATCGCTTGCTTTTACTCCAGTACAACTCTCCAAGATAAGGCAAACAAAAATCACAACCTGATGACCGCGAATGTGCCGAAACAGCGCTATCAACACGGAGAGCACTACGCCCCTCAACGTCCTCGTCTTCAGTAAGACTACCGGCTAGCGCCACGATTCCATTCCAGCTAGGATGCGCATGTTCCAAGATCTGGCCAACGATGCGAAACTCTTCCATGTCACCGCTAGTGAAGATGCCTCGCTATTTATATCCTCCTCCCTAGCCCCAAATACCAAGTCATCGCCCTTCTCCAAAACATCGGCGACGACATCTTCACTCCCTACCAACTAGATGCCTTGAGGACCTGGGTGCAAAATGGGGGCGGTATAACAGCCATTCACGGTGCGGCCGCGGCCATGCAAGGAAATAAGTACTATACGAAAATGACCGGTGCGAGTTTCGATATGCATCCTGACCCTCAAGCCGGCACTATCGATTTTGAGAAATCCTCCCAGGAACATCAGATCATGAAATGCTGCGGTGGGCGTGAGGGCTGGAAGGACGAATGGTATAATTTCTACACGCATCCTAGGAAGAACAAGAACCTGCAGATCTCGCTGAGGGGAGACCCGAAGACGTTCAGCGGGGAAAGACATGGAGATGATCATCCATTGGTATGGTGTCAGGAATTCGAGGGTGGAAGGGTGTTCTTCACGACGCTGGGGCATTTCGATGAAGCGTACGAGGACAGTTGGTTTGTAGGACAGGTGAAGAGGGGGATGCTTTAGGCTGCGGTGAGAGCAGAAGGTTCAGGCGAGGGTATACACAAATCGAAATTATTTTCCACCTGGTTGACATCTTTACAGTAAGCTTAGTCACGTTCCCAGGTCTGCTCTTGCATTGCCCGACTTGGAAAAAGACATGTCAAAGCAGAGGTTATCAAGCAACGCCATGCGCCAGATCCAAGACCCCGAGAAGTTCGAACACGAAAACCAAACCAGCTACAGCTCAGTCTTTCTCGGCATCCACGTTTAGGTCCCAGTCAATGCCGCCATCTTTGCCATAACGCTGCTCCAGCCATTCATTGCACTTCTTGAAATGACCAGCATCGAACTGCATTCTCGTTAGTACTGTAGTCACGTCAAGGCGAACGGCAAAACTTACGAAGCCTCTCGCGGCACTCAACGGGCTGGGATGCACGCTCTTCAATACGAGATGCTTGTCAACCGGAATTCCCTTGGTCCTCTGTTGCGCCGGCGTTCCCCAAGCCAGAAAGACAACACCATTCGTCCGTACCTTGGCGACAGTATCAATGACCCTTTGCATGAGCAGTTCCCAGCCTTTGCCTGAGTGTGAGTTTGCATTGCCGCGACGGACGGTGAGACAAGTGTTGATGAGTAGAACACCACGTTCAGCCCATGGCGTCAGAAGACCGCCCCTATTTGGGGGTGGCTTGTAGTCCGGGTACTCCTTCTTCAGGGCTTTGTAGATGTTCTGGAGTGACGGGGGCGCAGGATTCGGTGGACGGATGGAGAAACAAAGGCCGTGGGCTTGATTAGGGCCATGGTATGGGTCTTGGCCTATGATGACAAGTTTGACGGTATTGAGGGGTGTAAGTCGCGACCTGTTCAGCATTAGTCTCCTTCTCAAGCATTAACCTAGAAGACATGAGAGGTCGCACCATGAGTACACATCCGGCATCGGTGGGTATATGGTCTGCCCACTATCCAGCTCCTTCTTCAAGAACCTTTTTAAGTCGAGAAATTGCGGAGTAAGCAGCACATCCTTGACATGTGGCAGCCAGCTCTCGTGTAGCGTGTCTAGCTCAAGTTGCAACAGCTCTTTCTGCTCATCAGAGAGTTTGGCAACCCATGCGTCCTTGTCAAACTTTGCAGCTGCTGCAGGTTGTTTGGCTGGCGCATTGGGGTTGGGCTTCGGCGCGCCAAAGAAGGCGGTAATGCTGCCATTCTGCTTGGGCTTTTTGGACGCGTCCGTGGCTGCTGTCGCCGCTTTGCGCTTTAAACTCATTTTTGCGATGTCAATCGATGTAGAATATGGGGTCAGAGGAGACGCGTGGAGTAGCGGCGGCGATAGCAAGAGAGCAAGGACCCTCCCAGCCCGCGACATTCGCGTCGGGACGTGACGTCGAACACGACTGGTCATTTCCTTTGGTTCTTCATGATTGGCTGTCGCGTGCTTCAGCCGCACGTGATTTCGCGTGACGCATATGATCACGTGATATGACATCACATTTCACTCTGACGATAATCTGCTGCGCCGCACAAGGATACAAGCAGGCTGCAGTGGCTTCCCCATCATCATGACCGTTTTCCAGCCAAATCAGACGTCAGCGGGTGTTTGATCTGCACCAATTTGGCTCGAGGTGGGGGCTGTAGCCTTGTGCGGGCTTACGTCCTGCCCGCGTTTGTGACGTGTGGCCTAGGGGAAGCAAACAAGAGCGCGTGCAAGTGAGAGGGATATAAACAGACGTGCTTCATCTGTTTCTTATTCTCCACTTCGCCACGAAACCTACTCGTCCTCACAGTAACTCAATCTATACGTCCCCGAACCAACCTCACTCAGTCACCGACAGCAACAATGGCTTCTTCCAACCCTTCAAACTTTGCGAACCTGCCCAAGGATGAGCTGAAGGAGATTGCCGCAAAGGGTGGTCATGCTTCTCACGGCTCTGGCAACAACAACAGCAGCAGCAACAACAACGTAAGCTGCATTAGATACCTCCACGCTCATGTATAGTGACTGACTTCCGCCAAGTCCACCTCTACTGGCAGCGGCAACACTGACCGTAACCCTGACGGCACTTTCACCAAGGGCTCTGACCTCGCAAAGGAGCTTGGCGCCCAAGGTGGTCATGCCTCCCACGGTGCTACCAACACCGCCTCCAACACCGACTCCAACAGCAGCGAGCCCGGCCGTAACCCAGATGGCACATTCACCAAGGGCTCAGAAGTTGCTAGCAAGCTTGGTGCTCAGGGCGGACATGCCTCTCACGGCTCATCCAACGACTCCGACGCCCAGGCTGCGACCAACGAGAGCGGCGTAAGTTGTTTTGGTGAACGCAAGTTTAGCCCATGACTGACGTTTTTGCCTGTAGCGCAACCCCGACGGTACATTCAAGAAGGGTAGTGAGCTTGCTTCCGAGTTGGGCACACAGGGCGGACATGCCTCGCACTAGAAGCAACATGGATCATGTGCCTATCCATCTTTCACTGGGGTTCGGACATTAGGGTATTACCATGCTGGGCCATAAGCCAAATCACGAGACCATGAATGAATGCAAAAGGAAATTATTGACTTCAGTGTTAAGTCGGTTTAATGTACGACAAGATTGTGAAGGTCATGCCTGAAATGGCTCGCAGACCGTTGAGGTATTTTCTAGCCGCTATAGCCCAAGGCATCAAGTTCCTTCTTGATCTGCCTCTCGGTGCTAATCTTCTTGACCTGAGTGTCCTCTAGCTTCTCTCCACCAGCCTGACGCATCTTCAGCTCATCGATGGCGCGCATCTTCTTCAGCAACCCTCTGATCTTCTTGTCTTGAGGGTTACCGTCACCGGGGCTGGTGACAGTGAGGTCTGGGGGAGAACCCTGGCTCTCTGTCTGGATCGGAGGAGGGGCTTGAGCCTGGACTGGGGCTTGCTGACGCTGCTGGACCAGGTTCTGCCGCTGATTTCCGTCCTGACGAGCCTGGCGATTTGGACTGTTGCCGAAGTTGCGATGCTGACTGGCGCTTCGTCCCTGCTGCTCATATCCGCTCTTGCTGCGGCTACGCTGGCGACGTTCCGGGCTACGTCCAGCTCCATTGGATGCGTTGATACCGTCGGCACCGAGCCCAGCAGCCTTGTCAGCCGCTTCACGAGCCTTCTTAGCCTCTCGCTTCTTCTTGTTTTTCAAAGCTGCCTTGGAGAGCTCTCCGTCGCCATCCTGGGCGCCGACAAGGCTAACACCACCGCCAGGCGCAGCACCGGGTGGAAGGCTATCCACAGCCTCCGCTCCTGGTACCTCGCGCCGGCGCGGCTTACCGAATCCATTGGCGAAGCCAACATTTGTCGAAGAGATTCCGGTATTGGCATAGGCTGCGCCCCCTTCATCTTCACGCTTGAAGTGTAGGGGAGTGGCGGTTCCACGCGCTCCAGGAGGGCGGTAAGCACCTGCAGGTTTTGATGGTGTCTTTTGGGTGCTCAGGTAGGCGAGTGCGGACGGATGCGGCGTCGGGACGGTAGTCAAGGGATCAGTTAGTGGGTGCATCGAAGTTGGCTGAGGGCGCCAAACGACATGATAGAGTTCGGCCATGTCTTCGTTGTACATGAGACCACCGCTGACATGGTAGATGCGAATACCGTTGTCGACGCGAAGACGCGGGCTTGTGGTTGCGGTAAGAATATGTTGCCCATCCGGGCTCCACTCGCAATAAGTAGAATTGGAGGTTTTGACGTGGCAGACCTTGGCGAAGTTCTTCTCAAGATCGTAGATGTCCATGTCTCCAGCTAGATTACCAAAACCGGCAACGATGACGAAACGACCGTGTGGGCTGAAAAGAATAGTATTGCGCGGGCCTAGGTCGAAGCTGTGTTGTGCGACTGCCCGCTGGTTGAAGATGGTAGTCTTCGCGGGCATGTAGCCATAGGTGACACCAAACTCCTTCGAGTTTGGCGACCAGGAGACGTCGTGAATAGGGCCCTCTTTGTCTAGCTGGATGCGCGAATCGAAGGTGCCGTTGGCGCTGAGGATGTACATGTTCGTCTCGCCGTAGTAGCTCTTGTTCGACTTGTCCACCTCGGTCTGGGCTAGGACGATCAAGCTGGTACCGAGGTCATTCCATTTCAGCTGGACCTTGTCGCCCTTGAAGAACGTCTTTTGGGATACCGGCTGGCTGAACTGAGGTACCTGGAAGACCTTGACAGCAGCGGGCATGCCCTTGCGCTCCGGTACAAAAACGGCAACTGAATGGTTCTTGCCTGGAGCGAGCATCATGTCGGTCACTCCCTCGACACGGAGCTTGTTCCAAGGGTTGCGCAAATCGCTCGACTGGAAGAATTGCACCTCGTTTGTTACAACGCGAGCACAATACATCTCGTCGGACGTGTACTGCAGGTTCCAGCCACTCTGGTTCTTCTGGACGTATTCGCCAATGATTGCCCGCGATCCGTCATCTTCAGCATCGTCGGAGAGCGTCTTCCAAACCCGGAGGTTCTTCACTGCATTTCCGTCTTCATCCTTGGACGGGCGCTGCCATGTTATAAGGTATGTACCGAGTGGGGAGAAGCCGAGCTCGTAGACGTTGGGTGTAGGGAGCGTAGTAATGACGTGGCCGACTGAGGCGTCAATCACCGAAACCTGTTCAGGTGTTGCCCATGCGAAGTACTTGCTGTCAGGCGAGTAACAGCAGCAGCGAAGGTTGCCTTCGGGTCTATTGCGCAGGTTGGCGTTAGAACTCGGGTTGGAGATGCGCGAGAGTTCGTGGCATAATGGAAACACTCACCGAACGAATCCTGGAAGAGCCTCATATACTGGGGCAGCGTTGAAGATCCCGATGCCCTTGGCGGAACGGTCTGCGAATATTGTTAGCGTGCTTCGACAATGGCGACTGTCTGGAGCGAGCATACAAGCCAACTGTGTGAGAACAGCCATGATAACTAGTCAAAGTCACAGGAAGTTGTACAAGTGGGCGTGGGGCAAGGTGCTGGTGGTCGCGAAGTCTGGCTCAACTGCTGAGCTCGGTTTTGTGGGTTGGCGATGAGTAAGGCTAAGACAGGAACACGTCGGGTGTGTGGGTATGGGTTCGAGTGTGACGTAATTTCCGAGACTTTATAGGCCAAGGGCAGACTTTAGGCGCACGCAGCGGCAACGGGCGGATCGTGGAGGGAAGGAGGAACACGCGCCAGAGAATTGAAGGGTGACCGTGTGACGAGCGTAGTGAGGGCGACGGAGAGCGTCGAGAAAGAAAACCGTGGGCACGCGCGCTAGTGCTCGGGGAAAATGCGGGCCGCTGGCGTTGGCTGGCTGTGACATCAGCCTCACCACCAGCACATGGTCGGACAGGAGAATGAATTGGAACGGCTGTGAAGTCTTCAGTGCTCGGGCGTGTTCGTCGAAAGCTTTTTTTCTGACTGTACCGTCTGCGCAGAAGGATTCATGATTCAATCATCTGCAATCAGCTTTGCCTAGCTAGCAGCTGCAGCTTCAGATGAGCACCGTGAACTGCACCTTGATAGGATCAGGGGCAAACAATGTCTCGTGCCACTCTCGGCCATCTGCGTTGATCCGAAAGCCTACCAGCGTAGTTCTTATAGACGTTGTGCAGGGTGAGTTGTGTTGATAGACCACAGCATACCATGTCTTATCGTTATCGCATCAGTAGCGCCTCACAAGCTCCCGTGCTCCCTCCCCAACTCCACAGACCCATCCACGTCTCTTTGAACGTCGTGCCGCAAAGATGCCGACCTCGATGCCCGCTCCCTCGATTCGAATACCAATCGAGCTTCTGACTCCAACCGCCTTCTCGCAATTCGGTGCTGTCGTCGAGAACCCAACAACATCACCGTCAGCGAAGCTGCCCATCCCCAATCGCCTGCCACCACCCGACGCTGTCGCGGCCAATCAGGGGTCGGCTACCAAGTACCTCGATGTCACGCACATGTCGAACCTGTATAGCCTTGCGCCAAGCAAGAAACCTGCGAAGGCGGTAATGAACATGTTTGTTTGTTCTCCGCGGAACCTCCGGCCACATGAACCGAGCATGAGCATGCCCAGCTCGTGGGGAGATTTGGACTTGGATGAGGACGAGGACGAGCAAGGGTGTGAAGACTTTCATAGGCAGCTACTCGACGTTACCATTCTCGAAAGGCATCCATTCACCACGCAAACATTTATACCCATGGGCCTGTCGCAGCAGGAAAGACACACGCAGTATCTTGTCATAGTTGCTCCTACACTACCGGCAAGTGCGTCAAGACGACACACGGGCAGAGCGCCGCCATACCCTACACCGCACATCGAACGAAAGAGAAGTGTCATGGACATTTTTGCGCGAGCGAGACCGAGCCCGTATTCAAACGAAACCGCGCCTCCCCAGAGCCAGTTCTCGCGACTTCATCCGTCAGCACGTCCAAAGGGTCCTGGCTTGCCAGACCTCAAGAATCTTCGTGCCTTCGTGGCAAACGGAAGTCAAGCCGTAACATACGGGGCTGGGACATGGCATGCGCCGATGATCGTTATCGGAGACCGACCAATTGACTTTGTGGTCGTACAATTTGCGAATGAAGTTGACAACGAAGACTGCCAGGAGATAGTATTGAAGTCAGATGATACCGCTTCGGAGGGTGTTGTGGTCATGGTCGATACCGATGCGTCAGGCGCTGTGCAAATCAAGGCTGGTGTAGGCTCCGTGAAGGCAAAGCTATGATGCTAACGGGTGTGATGTTGTCATGTCAGTTTTTGCGAATCTCGCTGGACTTTCCTGCGCCTGTTTCGCCCTATCTTACCTCGTGATGCAGTGTTAATGAGAACTGATTATTGTTGAAGAAGAAGACCATGACCGTCTTACGAGCCACGGTTATACATGTGAGCAACCGGAGCTAGTGCCATGAAGGATCTCTCGAACCCAACCAGTACTTCACAAGTGGAGGGCTGATAGTCATTGCTGGAAGGACGACAAAGGTGGTACAGGTCTCGCTTGTCCAGAACCGTAAGGCCTCCCGTTTATCCCTGTCGCAGCTCACCTGACAGTACGGATAGGGTCTACTTTATCTGTGACAGTTGCCTTGTGCTCTTTACCCATGGGCCTTGGTCAATATAGCCAGACATAATCTAATCACAACTACCTCAAGGACCTAAGAGCCACCCCACATTATCGCAATGGAACAAGCAGATCTTGTAATCATAGGCGCAGGTATCCACGGTCTTACAACTGCTCATACCTACCACCGCTTGCACCCCTCGGCCAAAATTCTTATTCTGGACTCTGCGCCCTCCATCGGCGGACCATGGGCACCACATCGCGTTTTTCCTGGTCTCCAGACTAACAACTTATGGGGCATGTACGAACATCCCGACTTCCCTATGGATGAGAAGAGGTTTAAGGTGTTGAGGGGAGAACATGTACCTGCCGCGAGGATGTTCGACTACCTTTGTGCATTCGTAAAATGGGCCGACATAGAACAGTTCTTCAGGAGCCGAACAGTTGTTGATGTCATCGAGAAGGATAAAGATAGGGAAGGATGGGTGCTACGATGTGCACCAACTGTGCTAGATGAGAAGGGGATTGAGGTCAAAGCAAAAAAATTGGTTATCGCGGTAGGCAACACAAACAAGCCGTTACTACCGGATTATCAAACGTCGACAAAGTTCCGACCATTGGTCATTCATACTGCAGACTTTCCGCAACATTATCCGGTCATCGCGAAGCCGGGCAAGCATACAATCATTGTGGGATCTGGAAAGTCCGCATGGGATGTAGCATATGCGTGCGCTAGTCAGCCTTCTGCAACAGCAACCATGCTTATCCGTCCTGGTGGCAACGGCCCCGTATGGATGACACCTAGTCACGTTACACCATTGGGATTGTGGCTGGAGAAGCTGGTACATACACGCTTCTTTGGCTTCATGTCTCCTTGTCCGTGGGCGCCTACGACGGGCATCGAAGGCTGGATGCGCTCTTTCTTCCATCGTACGTGGCTCGGAAGAAAGATCGTCGGTGCTTTCTGGAACATACTTGGGGAAGACGCTATCGCGCTGAATGGGATGGATAAGCATCCTGAGACCAAGAAATTACGGCCGTGGAGGGGCGCTTTCGAAGTCGGCAATGCACTATCAATTCACAACTACCCAACCAGCTTCTTTGAGATGGTCAAAGAAGGGAGGATCAAGATTATCGTGGGCGAGATTGCCAGTTTGTACGGAGAGCGACAGGTCGTACTGGAGTCAGGACAAGTATTGGAGACGGATGCGGTGGTATACGCAACCGGGTGGCAGAAAGGATACACGTTCCGTTTCGAACCTCGACATCTGGAGAAAGACCTTGGCTTACCAACTACCTTTCCACTGACACCGGAAGAAGCAGATCTCATAGAGACATCAGAAGAGACTCTATACACCGAGTTCCCGTACCTGAAAGAGAGGGACACAAGTCGTGTCTACCATCCCTTCCCTTCCCTTCGCTACGCCCAACAGCCCTCTACAGACGTCCAACCATACCGCCTCCACCGCTTCATGGTCCCACCGAAAGCTATGGGAGACCGCAACATCGCATTCGCGGGTGCACTCCTCTGTCTTGGCACCTTCCCCAACGCATACATCCAAAGTCTTTGGATTACCGCTTATTTTGACGGTACCCTATCCCTCCCCTCGTCACCCACCAAGACACTGGAAGAAACATACCGTAATACGCAATACTGTGTAATCCGAGGCGCAATGAGCTACGGGCATACACTACCTGACCTTGTCTTTGATACTCTGCCTTACTTCGACACATTACTAAGAGATTTGGGTTTGCAGGAGCGGAGGAAAGGCGGAGGTGTAAAGGAGTGCGTGAGTAGTTATGGTCCGGAAGACTATCGGGGGTTACTGGAAGATGCTGAAGTAAGGATGAGGATGGTGAATGGTTTTCTGGGGCAGTATGGTATGTCAATGTAGAGGTCAGAAGACTATAGTAAGCAGCTGGGATTGATGAGTGGTCAGGAAAGAGGGGGGATGGTTGACATATATATTAGTACGGCAATCGAGCAGCGAACGAAACAAGAATTGAAGGCAGAGGGTCTTCACAGCACTCTACCTAGACTTGTACAGTCTTGAACAAGACGTCCAATGCTCTTTTTGGGCAGCAAAGAAGCGGCTATTCTTCTCCCTTTAGGTCGGCTCGTATTCCTCAACCAGTGCATTCGGCAAGCCACCATCAACCCGTCCACTGCCGTATACGCCCAGCAATCTTCTTTCACCCCACGACATCTTCCAAAAAACTTGATATACACCCGATTTTCAACACCCATAGGCGTAATACCAGTCGCCATCGTACTTGGCACATAGCCATCTCAGCTAAACCATCTCGCCATACTGCTCCTGTAGTCTGCGCATAACCATCCAATGAACCAGATCCCTTGCTGCAGTCGCATCTTCTAAGCTATCATGACCTTCGTTGCCTCTTGTCTGTATATCAGCGTCAAGGTACTTCTTCAGCAGTGTCTTCAACGCCAAATCGCCTGTGCTTTTGGGCTTTCTCTTCTTGGGTTCACCTTCGGTGGGGATAGTTAAATTCCCCATCATCTGATTATCTGTCAGTAGGGCAGGCCTGTAACCATCCGTTAGCCCTGTGATCTCTACAGGGCGTTCTTCCACCCTTCTTGCCGCCGGTTCTTTTGCTTCCTTCTCCTTCGCTTCGATTGCCTTCTTCTCCTAGATGATCTTGTGCTCTACCACGTAGGAGTCGGCAACCCTTGTAAGTATCCACCTCAGTGCATTGAGATCATTATGAACGCTATGTCCAACAAGGAATGTGTGTGGACCCACGAATTTCCACAGCAGTTTCCTCGCGCCAGCCTTCCCCTTGAGCGTAGTCCTTTTTCTTACAGCTTCATTTAGTTGATCAAAGGTAACGCCAGACCACTTGGTATTGAGATGCAACATTGGCTGATCCGGCTTAACGAGGTTGTTGATGAGAACTTCGCCGGTCAAGTAATCGATAGCGCTTAGACGGATAAGCTCAGAATCTCCATTCCTAGCTGTTCCCATCTCACAGTCGATCGCGACGGCATATTTGACGGTCGTGGTGCGGTCCGGATACCAATGAGGGGTCTCATGAAACTGGTGTAACCGATCAAGCTCACCTGGTCGGCATTCGCGCATTCTATGAACATCGGAACTGCTACATGGCTTGGCTTCGGAGACGTGCTTTCCGCAACACATCCAGCGCTACTGAGCTTAGTTTCGCAACTCAAAGCGTGGAATATGTCGAACTCAACTTTGTGGTGCGATCAACTGCTGCTGAGTGGTAGTGGCATGCTGTTGTGCACTGCTGAATCCCGTCCTCGTGAGGTAAAGATATAGTTGGCCGTGTTTTGGGGAACGTGTTTGGTGATGGTGGGACCGAGTGTTGGTCACTGTACATCAGAGCCTTTCAGACCCTTTGTGAGCTATTGGATAGCTATGGAAAGATTAGAGACGCTCTCCAGATAGATGGTACATATCCCAAATGCGAATGGTTATTCCTACTTTGGTTACATCTACTACATCTTTGTTTCTCATGGATTTCCACGTTGGTTAGCTGTTGGAGTTTATACCCATGTTTTTGCAGAACAAATGCGGGTTCTAGCAGGCTTCCAAACTCGTGGAAGTAGGCATCGCCAGCCGGGAGTTCGAGCGCTGAAGGTGATGGGCCTTCGAATGGCTCTGGTGGAGGCGGATATGGGACCATTTCGCTGGCATGGGTAGATGCCATGGTCCTGGATTTAGTTGTTGATGTTTGCTCTCCAACCCGGCTTGTCGTGGAAATGATGCAAGTAATTTGGTGTAAGGCGGCACCGAGATAGGAGCATGTAAAGTGATGGCGCGTCGACAAGGGTACCGAGGCTCACCGCCTGACGCGCACGAAGGACTGACTGCCTGCACAGCGGCCCACAGTGTGCGGTGCCGGGCACTAGCGTTCTGTTTGTGCTTGTGTTGTGCATTGGGCGTGGCTGGTAGATGCCAGCCACGCCCGCCCCGCTAATGGCTTGCGTCAGTCCGCGCTGTAGCGCCTCAATCCACGGCGTACCTTGCAGTCGCCGAACCACAACACGCTAAAACAGCCAGAAACAGCTCATTCCCTGCGAACCCTCTATCGCGATCCGGCTCGCGCGATGGCAACGCCCCGCAGATTGGGGGCTGGCCCTTCACTCGGCCTAGAAGCAGGGCAGGCGTTTGGTACGCATCGAGTCTAGGTCGCGAATACAGCATCATTGCCGTCGAAGCCATCCGCTAGCCTGGCTTCGAACCAACAGCGAGTGAGCAACATGCTATTGCACCAGTGGACTATTGTCAAGGTCAGAGCAAAGACCTGCAGCCATTGTGCACACGATGATTCGACAAAGGCAAGGCGAGCTCGCTATTTATCTATCAGCCCCGACGGCTGTATTCTCTCTCGTTACGCTCCCAATCACGCCCGACTCAAATAACTTCGCACCTCAGCAACGCCGCAAAGCACATCAGCCCGTCAACATGTCGCTCCAGCTTCTCCCTAGATCCTCTTCCGTGACGCCTCTTCGCGACTGTTCGACCGTCTGTCCGTCAACGTGAACGGCTTCATAGCAGCTCAACAGCCGAACTCTGTGCCATCGCCCCTTTATATATGCACGGAATATCGATTTGCCTAAGCGACTTCCTATTCCCGTCTTCCTCTCTGCTCGTGCTGAAAATAACCCGCCTCTTTAGATTTGCTGAGCTATGCTTTTTTATTTAAAGGTCACGCCGCTACGCTGCAACTTCGCAACGCTGCCAACACAAGGCCTTCTGTATGTGAATCCACCGGCTGCCATTGAATTTGCAGCAGTGGGGTCGGCTGGTCAGAGATGACACCTCGTCGAACTACTGCACACAGCTTGAATCCTTTCGCCGCTCATGTCTTTCGCTTTTCATCACTTCTATCCTCATCACCTATGCATACTAGAACACTCATAACAGCAATTTTGCTAGTGCTATGGCAATTGGTTCTCGCTGCACCCACTTTGCCTGCACCCACTGATGAGTTGGAGGATATACTGTTCCTCAACACAGGCTATCAGTCTACAGGCTTTGCAACTGCTGTCACGCCTTGTTCAAAAGGACTCCAACTAAGAAGAGTCACGGCAGCTAAATAGCTCCGAACCGCGTTCCACGACTCCATCAGTAGTAACATATACACTGGCGACGGCGGACTGGACGGTTCGATTGCATGGGAGCTCGACACCCAGGAGAACGAAGGCACTTTTGCCGAGGATTCAGTGGCCGCCTAGTCTCCTTTTGTTTCCGACTTAGCATCCCTGTCCGATATAATCGCTGCCGCGACATACGCCTTGACACGCTCCTGCAGCAACATCAGCGTCGCTGTCCGTAGAGGCCGTGTGGATGCAACTGGAGCTGGCCCACTTAGAGCCGTGCCCCAACCCCAAAATTCTATTAGCATCTTTCGGAACCAGTTTGCAAGAATGGGTCTGGATGACAAAGGTATAATTCAGTTCGTTGCCTGCGGTCACTCAATCGGTGGTGTACACAGTGCAGACCATCCTAAAATTACCTATCAAGACCTTGCGAATTTCGACACCACGCCTGCTATTATAGATAACCAAATCGCCACTAAATACGTCTCTAATACCACGCTCAGCCCCCTGGTCGTCAGGCCATCCGTAAATAACAAGAGGAACTCCGACTTCAAAGTCTTCAACGCAGATAGGAATGCTACCATCAATTCCCTAGCCACGGATCCTCGGCTCTTCGCAAACGCCTGCCAATCAATCTTCCAGACAATAATCAATATGGTCCCTGCCAGTACTCAGCTCTCCGATCTTGTCGCGCCATACAAGATTAAGCCGTATGCTCTGCAGCTTACGCTCCTAGGTGGCGGGTCAACCCTCAGGTTCACCAGCGACATACGTGTCCGCACAACCCAGCGGGATGTCTCGCAGGTACAGCTTGCATATACCGACCGCAATGGTCTGCTAGCAGACACGCCCATTAGAACAACGTCCAAGGGTCTCGCTGCAGGTTTTAACAACAACTTCTCCTTCGGTTTCTCTGCAGATCTTCCTGTCAATACCTCCATCTCGTCGTGCAAAGTGTCAGTCACATATACCGACAGTACGCTAACCACTTTCAACAACTACGGCCTCAGCTTTCCTGTGCAAGACACCGTCATCTACCAGGATCCGCAGAGCTGCTTGGACTCCTCTAGAAAGCTAACAGTAGTCACTGCTGTGCGTAATCAGACTGCGCCCAACCTGCAGGTCCTGATCAAGGTACCGCAGGCGTCGCCAAATCCTGTGCCGTCTATCTTAACGACAACAGTGCCTATGTTAACCTAGTCTGTTGTTGGTGCGTATCAGCTCTACTCGGCGACTGTTTTGGTAGCAGATCCTCCTGTTTTTGGGGTGTTTGCAGGGAATTCTGCAGATGCGAAGAAGGGGGTGAGTGGGTTACCTACTAGTTGTACAACGCTGGCGACGCCGAGTGAGAGTTCTAGTTAGGTATCAACGTTGAGCTCAGAATCAATAGATCCTGGTGGTATCAGCTCCTCCTCCACAATCATCACGACCACAACGAGTCTACTAAGCACTTCCTATTACATCGTCTAGCAGTGTGTTGACATTGATCTCTAACGAGAAGATTGTATCTACCTCTGCTGCTTTAAGCAGCCCGCCAGACTTAAGTCCTGGCCTTTTAACCTTCACGACGATGACCTCTGCAACTCCAACGTCGACAAGAGAATTCTCCTTCTAGGGCCGTTACTATAACTCTCTTAACCCGCGCGCGCTCTTGGCGCACTTTATTGCTAATAATAATATAACTGTCAATGCATGCGCAGCTACCTGCAATTAATACCACTACTTTAGTCTTAAATACGCACGCGAATGCTACTGCGGCAACACGCTAGACGCTGCTAGCACCTAATAATTAGTTACAGAATGCAACATGCTCTGCGCAGGCAGCTTATCGCAGTTATGCGGTAGACTATCCCGCATTAGTCTCTATGCTAACAACAAGTATTCCGCGCCCGTTACGGTCCCGGGGTACAAGTATAAAGAGTGCTACAGCGAAGGCAACACTACGCGCGCGCTGCTAGGGCGTAGTTTTGTTGTAGCAAATATTACTGTAGAGTACTGCGCGCAGATGTGGGACGGGCCAACGCGCGGTTTGAACACCAAAACCACCACCAAACTTAAGGCTGTAGAGCCTCACACAATAGCTACTATCGCGAGATTTTTAAGTAATGAGATTTATAGGGCTTAAATAATATACATAGCTATAGAAATTAAGTTGGAGTTTTAATTGCGCGCCCTATGCGCAAGGTAGACGCTAGTTAAGCTATAACACTACCTTAAGGCTCTCTACTACTTAGAAGGCTTATAATAAGCCTTTTTTTTAAGTAAATTTTTTAAGAGCTTTAAAGCTGCTCCTTTTACTTTTTTAAGAAGTTTTTATAAATTGTTAGAGTTGTTTTATAGCTCTATAAGCAGCTGCCCTAAAGGCCTGTTTAGTAGCCCTCTTAGCCTTCTTCTTCTTTTTTACTAATTAAGCTGCAGCCTTTACCTATTACCTTATTTTTTTCTTTTTTCTCTTTACCTGCCTTGTCTCCTTATAATGCCTATTTATCTTAACTTTTTAGTATTGTATTTGTTTCTTTTTGCGCTCTTAGAGTTGTTAGCGATTATATACCTCTTTTACTTTTCTTAAAGACTAAACTATAGCTCTACTTTAGTACTTCTTAAGCTCTTAAAGTAGAAGAGGCTTTTTTTATATTTTACGCGTTTTTTTATTAATTAAAGCTTTGCGTAGGCTTTTAACTTTATACTTAAAAAAAGTTTTTTAAGTTAAGATTTAGTAATAAACCTAGCTTAGCCTTCAAGCTTATTTATTACTTTAATTTTTTACTACTTTGCGTAGTAGGCGTTTAATTTTCTTTTAGTTTAAAGCACTCAATTCTTAAAACTTACTAATACCTTAAAATCTTTTAATACTAAACCTTTTTAATATAACTTTAAAATTAAAAGATAAAAAGCTTATAGCCTTAATGTAACGAACACGTTACAACTCTATTATCTTTACCGTTATTTTAGGATCTTATCTGTATCGGACCTACTCCGGTCCTGGCCTAGATCGCAGGTATAAAGACAGCTCAGGACCCATAGTTGTTCTGTAGATTTTTAATATCCTTTCGTACAAGGCCTATAGGTGTCTTATTTGAATTAAGGCTTGTTTGTGGATCACAACGCACTCCCATATGCCTTGCCGTGATCCCTTCTGCCGATACTGATCCGTAAGTTTTGCCTGCGCCTGTCACGGATAGGCTCCTCACCTGCGAGGATACCTGCAGGTATTATTGCTTGAAATATACACACGTTATTATTCTAGAGCTATCTCTCACTATCTTCTATAGTGTGAAGCAAGTACTATTGCCTAAAGCCACCCCTTATAGAATAATACCTCTTCCTACGGGCCGATAGTCTAGAGATGGCTCCCTCAACGCGATCCAACACTTAAGGCAATTAGGGAAGTTAGAGCCCTGCTGCATCCAAACTCTCTAATCCCCCTTAAACCCTATTAAGGCCCGCCACACCTAAGAAGCCTAGAAAGCGCACCTAAGGCGCACCTGCAACGCTTGAGGAGCGCATTAACGCTGCAGAGAAGCGACGCGATGAACTTTAATCCTTGCAATAATTACAGGAGTTAGAAGAAGAAGTAGCATAACTAGAAGAGGTTAAATAGGAAGAAATCTTAAATATACTAACACTACTGACTACATTATCCCGCGCGTAGAACACACTTAAAGCGACACCTACTACGCATGCGCAACACGCGTTAAAACCTAAAGACCTAGCTAAATACTAAGGCAAAACCCTTAAGGAACATCGCGAGTTTACCTGTTTTTACAAAGTAGTGTTTTAGCTACTACTACAAGAATTTAAAAGGGATAACAATAAAGTAATTTAGGTAATGCAGTATCTTAAAGTAGATTTTTAAGAGCTTTAGTATGCTTACTATAAGCGTTCTTTTAAAGCAAAGAGAGAAGTGCTAACTTAGGACTACTTTAAGCAATATATACTTAACTTGCTTTTAGACCTTATTAACTGCAGCCTTAAAGCAGCAACTGCGCATGCGCACGCTATGCAGTAAAAGAACTAAACTGTCTAATTATTTACAACTTATCTTAATGTCCTTAAAAATTAACTTCTAACATATACTAAGGCACAAAGGGTCTAGCACCTTTTTGTAAAACTAAAGCCTAAACTACAGCGCGCAATTACTAACTACTATTAGATCTCTGCAACTAGAGAAGACCTTATTACGCTTAGATCTACACTTAAGCAGAATTTGCGCAAAGCACCTATTACGCATAATCCGCCCTACTAGAGCACTTTTATAAAAAAAAGAAAGGAACACTTCCTTACAGCTACTACACCAGACGCACCTAAGAAGCGTAAAAATAGTAACAAAGTTACATGTTTTAAGTGCTAAAAAAAAGGACACTATGCTAACAAGTGCTAAAGCAACAACTCTAACAAGGTCCTAGTTAATATAAACTAGACAAGAAAAGGTTAAGCCTTACTGTAAACTTAAAGTTAGTAAGGCGCGTGCTAATAGATATTTTACTAGAGATACAGCGCATATGTCACGCACGTTTAGCAACTAAAGTAGAAAAGAAACTCTAGGTTATTTTAGATCTATAAGCGGATGTTAGCCTTATTAGTTAAAAAACAGCTGTAGAGATAGATCTAAAACCTATTTAGAATGCAGAACTTCCTTACCTAAGTTAGATTAGACCTTAAAGGCAAAACATATACGTAGCATACAAGCTCTAGCTGCGCTTAATAAATAATAATAGCGTAGAGCGTATTACAGAAGTTACTGCGTATAGAGTAGACAAAGAGAAAGCACTACTACTGCTTAGCAACCTCTTCTTAAGCTAGGAAGGCATCTGTATTAACTGCAGAAGGCAGATGTAGCGTTAGGGATATATAAAGGCAAACATTAACTTAGTAGCTACTAAGGCATTTCTAAAGGACGCAAGACTTACAAATTTAAAAGCTTACCTCCTAGAAGTACTTTAAAGTAATAGCGCATGCATTAAGCCTAAAGCACACGTACTAAACGTATCTACAGCGCAAGTGCAGCGCATACCTAATGCGTTGCAAAATTATGCTAATATCTTTAACAATAAAGCTGCTAAAATCCTCCTACAGCTAAAAAGCTTAGATCACGCAATCTCTATTTAACAAGGAAAAGAACCTCCTTATAGGCCTCTTTATACTCTCTCTTTTTGTAAGCTTTAAGTGCTCTGCAAATACATTAAGGAAGCACTGCGTAAGGGATAGATTTGCTACAGCACTAGCCTTACAGGCGCACTAATACTATTTATACTAAAGAAAAATAGAACTTTTCGCCTTTGCGTAGATTATTAAGGCCTTAACGCCATTACAATAAAAGATTATTGCCCGCTTCCCCTAATTAGAGAGACACTAGACCGCCTGTTAGGCGCACGCTACTACACAATATTAGATCTTAAAGACGCCTACTATTGTCTAAGGATTAAGGCAGGAGATAAGTAGAAGACTGCTTTTAGAACATAATATAGACATTTTAAATATCTTATTATGCCTTTTAGGCTTACAAATGCCCTAGCAAGTTTTTAAGCCTACATTAATAAAGCTTTAAGAGAGCACTTAAATTATATCTACGTAGTTTATCTAGATAATATCCTTATCTACACCCACAACGACAACATTGCGCTACACTAGCGTGCCGTACGCGCTATACTTAACTCTTTATAAAGAGCAGAGTTATACGTAAATCTTAAGAAGTGCATATTTGCTTTAAACAAAGTTTATTTCCTAAGATTTATTGTTACAAGAAGCGGCATTCGCGCAGATCTAGCGCGCGTTACTACTATTAAGTAATAGCCTACACCTACTAGTATTAAGGAGCTGTAGTCCTTTCTAGAATTTGCAAATTTTTATTGGCGTTTTATTAAGAACTACGCTGTAGAAACAGCACCTCTTACAGATATCCTAAAAGAGAAATAGGCGTTCTACTAGAACAAGGATACACATGCTGCCTTTATAAGGCTAAAGTAACGCTTTACATGTGCGCCTATTCTGCGTTACTTTAAAGATATACGTATAATTTGTGTTAAGATAGATACTTTAACTTTTACTATATTAGGTATATTGTCTTAATTATTTAAGGACGAAAAGTAGCATCCTATTGCGTTTTACTTACGAAAACTGCAAAACGCTAAGCTAAACTATAAAGTGTACAACCTTAAACTTTTAGCTATTGTATAGAGCTTTAAGAAATAGCGGCACTACCTAGAAGGCGCTTAACACACTATTTAGGTGTTAACTAATTATAACAACCTGCGCTCTTTACGCGCTATACAGAAGCTAAACTAGCGTTAAGCACGCTAGGCTCTGTATTTAGGGGCTTTCAATTTTAAAGTCAAATACCGCCTAGGGCATACAAACCCTGTAGACAGACTATTAAGAAAAGTAGATTACAAATAGAAGAACTTGTTATTAACTTAATTGTTGCCTACACTGCAGAACAAACTTCTAGCAAGAGTAGAGCATAGTAGAATAGAAGGTTCTACAACTTAGCACAGCTAGGAAGGCGTATGTAAGACGCATGTAGCCAACATTTATAGAATAGAGAGTATCTAAACTACTAGTGCTATAAGGTGCACACTATGCGTACTACGCTCTCTAGCTAGAGTATTAGTTAGTAGCAAACCTGCGACAGTAGAGTTAGAAGCTTTAATAGATAAACTGCGCTAGTTGCAATAAAGAGACGCCTTTGCCCTGCAGCAGGTTGCAAACTCTATGCAAGCGACACGCACTTAAAATAGCAGCAGCACGCAAGTATAGCGCGTTAACAATAAAGAAGTCCTAAGATACAAAGGCAAAATTTATGTTCTACTAAAACAAGCTATTAGGCAACGCATAGCAGGTTATTTTAGCGCACGTAGGACTTATAAGCTTATTAGCAGGCTATATTACTAGCTAGAGCTAGGCTATAATGTTTAGAATTACGTAAAGACCTGTGCAGTATGCTAAAGAAGCAAGGCTCTAAAACACAGCAAATACAGTTAGTTATTACTATTACTAGTTCCTAATAAGATATTTAAGGAAGTAAGCCTTAATTTTATAACAGAGCTGCTACTAGCAAAGAACAACAGTTTAGGTTGCGTGTTTAATACAATCTTTATAATTGTTAACTGCTTTTTAAAGATAGCAATCTATATACCTGCATTAAAAACGTAGGATGCAAAACAGTTTGCAGAATCCTATTTTAAACATATTATTTTAAAATACAGAATCTAAAAAGGCATTGTATCTAATTGCAGTTTAATCTTTACTTTAGCGTTTTAGACAGAAATATGCTACTAATTACAGGTAAAGCGCAGGCTAAGCACAGCCTTCTACCTACAGACAGACAGGCAAACCAAACGCTAGAACTAAACAATAGAGCAATACCTAAGGACATTCGCCTTAGAGAAATAGGACAATTAAGTATTACTTCTACTAACTACACAATTCGCATACAACAACTCTATCTACAAATTAATAAAAACAACACCTTTTTACGTAGTATACAGCAAGCATCTATTGCTTATGTTGCCTCCTAAGGACAGCAGGCTAGAAAGAGAGGTACTAGACGCTGTAAACAGAGTGCAGCGCATGCATAGCGCACGTGCAACAGCAAAAGAACACCTTTTAGCAGCACAAGAATATTAACGCTAATACTATAATAAAAAACACAAACTAAAGATCTTTTGCTAAAAAGACTTAGTTCGCCTTAGTACAAAGAACATTAACCTAGCCCACTAACCTAATAAGAAGCTTTCTAGCAAGTTTATAGAACTATTCTAAGTGCAAGGAGCAGTAGAAACGCAGGCTTACTAACTACAACTACTACCTTACTATCACATTTACAATATCTTCTACGTCTCCTTACTAGAATAATAGGAATTACGCAGTAGTTAAGAAGATAATACTTAGGCACTAAAAATTAGCCTTAAAAGTAAAAAGATCTAGGAGGTTAAAAAGATATTAGGGAAACAGGTTAAGAATAGCTAGCTAGAGTATTAGCTATAATAGAAAAGCTATAACAAATTATAAAATACCTAGACTCTAGCATCGCAGTTTAAGGATATAGAAGAACTAATTAAGGAATATAAGCATAATTAAAGATTATTACGTCCTAAGCGCGCTAAAAAAATATACTAAACATCGTTGTCGCGCACCTAGAGCGCAAATTAGGTATCTAAACACTACAAGTACAAAAACAATCTACCCCTACTTATTATTAAAAATCTCCTTACTACTAGCACGAACCTTATTATCACCACCTATATTATCACCACTACTTCCAGCACCACCGTTATACGCGCCACCTGCGCCTAGACTGCGCCTAAGAAGCGGCACGTTATCGTCGCCCGAGCTCTTATTATTATTCTTATTATTATTAGTAGGACTAGCAATCCTAGCCGCATAACTAGTAATTAATTTAAAAGCAGCTGCTATGCGGCGCTACTCTACTAAGATTAAGCTTAAGTAGTAAGGCAAAGTTATTAGCACTTAAGTAAAAACTCTTAAAGAAGTACTAGTGTGCGCGGCGACGCGGCAGTAGTTAGAAAGCTTAAGGTTAAATTAGCGCTAGTATTGCGCAAGCTTAACGCCGGCAGCAATAACAGCAGAGTTAGTTTTTAGAATATTAGTATTAGTAACTGCGGTATTAAAATAAGCACGAAGATAGTATAGACAATTTAAACGCCTATTAAGCGCTTTAAGAACCTGTTTAGATTAGCTAAGGCGCAGTTAATAAAACAAAAAGACTTACTTTAGTACAACTACTATAGTTGCCCTTAGCACAATAGTCGCAATAATAATGCTTAGTTTTTCTATAAATTTTTTTTTATTTAGTAATATTTTGTGCGTAGCGCAGGCAAGTTGCATACAAGGTAATAAGATTAGCAGCTTTGTTAAGTACGCTAAACTTGTATAGCTAAGCATCTTATAAGTAGGACTTCTTAATATACTTAGGATTTAGATAGTAAACTATAATAAAGATTAGAGCTTGTTGTTTAGTTATATAGTAAGTGCGTTAGAGTTGCGTGTTAAATATGTTAATTAAGACAAGGATTACAAAGGATATACTAGAAAATTTCTTTATTACTGCAGCAAACATTACCTCGCATAGACTACCTACAACAATTACACACTCTTACCTTTACCTCTAAAAATTTTAAGAAATAAACAACAAATTTAAGAGTTACTACAACAACGCCACGAAGACTTAAGCCTAAAGCTTGTCCCGCGCCTAAACCGCAGGTAACACGCATCTTAAGAGCACTTAAGCCGCGAGTAACACGCGCTCCTTACTAAAACATCCTCATACAGTCTAGAGAGTTAACTTAAGGCTGTCGGGACGCCAGACTAGAGGGGGAGGCTCTGTCACGGATGGTTGCGTGTTGACTAGGTCCGCCAAACTTGCTTGAAATATACACACGTTATTATTCTAGAGCCATCTCTCACTATCTTCTGTGGTGTAAAGCAAGTACTATTGCCTAAAGCCACCCTTTACAGCGCCGTTACACTTAAAAGCCTTTAAAATTATTATTTTCTTAAAAGAGGCCTATTAGGCTTAGAAGAAAAGAGGAAAGAAATGCCTTTTACTTATTAAAGTAAGGCCCTAGTTTCTCTTTAGAAACTTAGATTATCTTAGCTTAGTAAACTAATAAAAAAGACTTAAATAAAGTAATATTTAGAGGCTGCAGCGTCTAGTTTAAATTAAAAGAATAAAATATAAGAAGAATTATATTTTAAATTATAGTACTTAATAAAATTTCTGTTAAAGTAAGATCTATAATTGTCTAGAATAAGTAATTAATAAAAGAAGTAAGCTTTTACCTTAAAACTATAATTAAGCACCTATTTACACTATATATAACTAATATTATTATTTGTCTAGCTAAAGAGCAATAAAGTTATTTAAACTTAATAAGTTTCTAAAATCATAGGCTTATAACTAAGTGTCTTATATTAATTCTAAAGTTAATTAATATATAAGAGTAGGCGCTAGATAAAATCTATTAGCGTAGATATAAGCTAGAAGTGTTATCTACTCTTATAAGCTATTTTAAATAGTGCTTCTCTTTTTTCCCTACTTATATAAGGGCTGACTAAAAATCCTCTTTGATTTTCTTAAAATACTAAGAAGAAAGCCTTTCTAAATTCTATTATATATATAACGCGCTTTAATATAGTACTACAAAATTTTCTTGCGTAAGAAATTAAAGTATAAGTTATACTTCTTTTTTAAATTAGCTTTATAGCAATTGTTATTTATACCTGTTGTCTATTTTAAAGTAAGCTTATTAGGGTACTAGCAGACGAAGAAATTAATCTAGTATAATTTAACCTCTCTCTTTATAATTTATAAGGCTAATTTTTGTATTAAAGCTTATGTAAGGGGTAGCTTCAGGCAATAGTACTTGCTTCACACTACAGAAGATAGTAAGAGATAGCTCTAAAATAATAACGTGTGTATATTGCAAGCAATAATACCTGCAGGTCTCCTCGCAGGTAAAGAGCAGCTTATAAGTATAATTGCTTGTGGGGAAGCTAATAATAAGTAAACTTAGCAGAACTAGCTACTACACAACTATCCGTGATAAAACCTCCCCTTCTAAGCTAACGTCCTAGCAGTCTTTTAATCTAAAACCTTAATTTATGTATGTAAGCGGCATAAAAGCGTGTTCTTTATGCAACTTAAGTGCACTTAAAACGCGTGTTACTTGTAAATTAAACGCGTAGCAAGCTTTAGAGTTTAAGCTTCTATAGCATTATTAAAGTAGCTTTTACATTTTATTATTTATTTCTTAAAATTTTTTAAAAGTAAAAGTAAGAGTATGTAATTGTTGTAAGTAGTTTATGTAAGGTAATGTTTACTGCAGTAACAAAGAAATTTTCTAGTATATCTTTCTTAATTCTTTTCTTGCTCAACACACTTAACATGCAACTCTAGCGCACTTACTAAGCATTTTAATAACAAGCTCTAATCTTTACTATAGTCCTATAAACTTGCTAGAAAGCTTCTTGCTAGGTTAGTAGGCTAGGCTAACGTTCTTTGTGCTAAGGCGAACTAAGTCTTCTTAGCAGAAGATCTTTAGTTTATATTTTTTATTATAGTATTAATGTTAATATTCTTGTGCTGCTAAGAGATGTTCTCTTGCTGTTGCACGTGCGCTGTGCATGCGCTGTACTTTATTTACAGCGTCTAGTACCCTCCCCTCTAGCCTGCTATCCTTAGAAGGCAAAATAAGTAATAGATGCTTGCTATATACTACGTAAAAGGGTGTTATCTAATTAATTTATAGATAAAGTTGTTGTACGCAAATAATACTATTAGTAAGAGTAATATCTAATTGATTTATTTTTCTAAAGCAAAGGTCCTTAAGTGTTACTTTATTATTTAGTTTTAATATTTAGTTTGCTTATTTATTTATAAGTAAAAAGCTATACTTAGCCTATACTTTACTTATTATAAGTAGTATATTTTTGTTAAAATGCTGAAGTAAAAATTAAACTGCAATTAAATATAATACCTTTCTATATTTTATATTTTAAAATAACATATTTAAAGTAAAATTCTATAAACTACTTTGTATTCTATATTTTTAATGTAAGTATATAAATTGCTATTTTTAAAAAGAAGTCAATAATTACAAAAATTGTATTGAATATATATATCTTAAGCTATTTTTTGCTAGTAGTAGCTCTATAATAAAATTAAAGCTTACTTTTTTAAAGACCTTATTAAGAACTAGTAATAGTAATATCTAACTATATTTACTATGTTTTAGAGCCTTGTTTCTTTAGCATACTATATAGATTTCTATATAATTTTAAACATTATTGCTTAGCTTTAGCTAGTAATATAGCTTACTAATAAGCTTATATATTTTATATGTACTAAAATAACTTACTATGCGCGTATTATAATTTTGTAATAAAATCTTCTACCTAATTGCTTATTCTAGTAGAACATAAATTTTACTTTTATATTATAAGAATTCTTTATTATTAACACGCTATACTTATACGCTACCACTATTTTAAGTACATACTGTTTGTCTAAAGTTTATAATTTACTACTAGATAAAAGTGTTTCTTTATTATAACTAGCGTAGTTTATTTATTAAAGCTTTTAACTCTACTATTATAAGTTTGCTATTAACTAATACTTTAGCTAGTAATAATAGTACGTATAGTATATACTTTATAGTACTAGTAGTATAAATACTTTTTATTTTATTAATATTAGCTACATGCGTTCTATATACGCCTTTCTTGCTTTACTAAGTTATAGAACTTTTTATTTTACTATACTTTACTTTTGCTAAAAGCTTATTCTACAGTATAAGTAATAGTTAAATTAATAATAAGTTCTTTTATTAATAATTAACTTTTTTTAATAGTCTGTTGATAGAGTTTATATGCGTTAGGCAGTACTTAACTTTAAAATTAAAAGCCTCTAAATATAGAGCCTAGCGTGCTTAACGCTAGTTTAGCATCTATATAGCGCGTATAAAGCGCAAGTTATTATAATCTTTTAATACTTAAATAGTGTATTAAGTACTTTCTAAATAGTGTTACTATTTCTAAAAACTTTATACAATAGCTAAGATAATATACTTAAAATAGTAAAAATAAAAATATTTATTTTAATATAAATTACACGTATATCTTTAAAGTAACGCAGAATAAGCATATATATAAAGTGTTGCTTTAGCTTTATAAAAGTAGTATATATACTTTTATTCTAGTAAAACGCTTGTTTCTCTTTTAATATATTTATAAGAAGTGCTGTTTCTATAATATAGTTTTTAATTAAACACTAATAAAAGTTTACAAATTCTAGAAAAAACTATTGCTTTTTAATACTAGTAGGTGTAAGCTATTACGTAATAGTAGTAACACGCGCTAGACTTACATAAATACTACTTCTTATAATAATAAATATAAAAAAATAACCTTTACTTAAAGTAAATAAATATTTTTTAAAATTTACGTATCACTTTACTCTTTATAAAAAGTTAAGTATACCGTGTCCGTGCGCGTTTTGAGCCAGTTCATGTTTTGAGCCACCCCACCAAACTGAGATTTTAGAAAAATGAGGCTGTAG